>JASDQU010100921.1:0-15622 GCA_032191745.1 Picea mariana | reverse complement strand
AGAACACAAAAACAAACCGATATGTACAATGAGAGTTCGAAAACATATTACTGCATGAAGTGTTTAAGGTACCGGTCATTGACAGGGGCGTTAAGAATCTTTCCATCGAGATTTTCTAATAAAAAAGATTTTTTTCCCTCAGAGGCTGAAATCTTGTATGGGCTGCACCAGATCTAATCAAACTTGCCATGTTTATTGGTATCTTCTTTCCTAGCTTCCCATTTTAGGACCAAATCACCATGGAGGAATTCTCTATCTTTAGCTTTTTTGTCGAATAAGGCTTTCATATTATCTTGATATATCTGTAGCTTTTCATCCACTTCGGCCCTATTTTGCTGAACTTCAATCAGCTAGTTTATCCTCCTAGTAATGTCGTTCGGTTCTTCATTTGAGTCTTGCCATAGTTTCATTACTGGAAGTGCTAGATTTATTGGCAAAATGACATTAGTACCATATACCATCTAAAATGGAGACATCCCAACTTACCTTTTGGTACCTATCCTATTAGCCCATAAATCATATTTTAAATGCACATGCCATGCTTTTTTATTTTCGGTCAAAACCTTCTTAATTATAGTAATCAAGCTTCTGTTAGATGACTCAGCTAGACCATTACCTTGTGGATAGTAAGTTGTAGAGTGTCCTAGCACAATATTATATTTTGGGAAAAATATTATCATGGCCATGGACTTAAATGCTTGGGCATTATCAGTGACTATTTTTCAGGGACAACCAAATCTGGATAAAATATTTTCCTCCAGGAAACTGATCACTACCAAGTCAGTTGAGTTTCTTGTAGGAATGGCTTCCACCCATTTAGTGAAATAGTCTGTAGCAGTTAGAATCCATTTGTGTTGAGCACTGGAGTGTGGATGGATTTCTCCAATAAAATCAAGACCCCATTGCTGAAATGGAGCTTCAGTTTTAACTAGAACTAAGGGTAAAGATGGGATTTTCTGCTTGCCTGTAAACAACTGACAAGGAGTACAGGTTTGGACTTTAGTGTTTACATCCATGAATAAATTTGGCCAGTAATACCCGACTCTTAGGATTTTATAAGCCGTTTCTCTCCAAGCATGATGTCGTCCACACACTCCTTCGTGGAATTCATCTATAACCCTTTATGTTTCAGTCTCTACTAAGCAACTCAGTAGGAAACCCAGGGGGTCCTTCCAATACAATTTACCATCTATAATACAATATTTTACAGCGTGCAACTTCAATGTCCTATATTTAGATGGGGTTAGTTCACTGGGACACTGAAGGGTCAATAAATAAGAAACAATATCATGGTACCAAACTGAATAAGAGAATTTGGGTAGAATTTCGATTGTGGACACAACGACATCGAGTTCATCTGTCTAAAAAATTCTTGTGTTTTCTTGTAGATGGTTTATCCCAAGTGCTTTCAAATTCGATTCAGCCATCAATTTAGCTAAACCCTGACCTTTAATAAGCTTAGTTGGTTTAACTTCAAGTTCAAATTCCTAGATTTTTTCTAACCATCTACCTCTCCTTCTGTCACTGTCAGGCTAAACCAATATATCCTTAACATAACTTTTAGGCACATAAGAAATAATCTTTGAGTGCAGTACATAATTTCTGAAGGCCTTGAGAGCTTTCACTATTGCATAAGATTGTTTTTCCAATATGTCGTATTTCAACTCAGCGTCTCTGAGACTTTTACTAAAAAATGCAATAGGTTGCTCAAAACCCTCCTCATTTTTCTGTAACAATACAGTTGTGATAGTGTGTTCAGAGGCAAAAGAAAAAATCAGAAACTCCTTTGTATAATCTGGGCTTGCCAGAACTGGTGCTTCACTTGTCACTCTCTTGATACGTTGAAACTACGATTTGGATTCGGTTGTCCACTTCACCTCACTATCCTTCTTAATCATATATGTAATCATTTTTATGATTTCAGCAAAGTTAGGGATGAATCTTCTCAAGAATTTTTTTTCCCCTAAAAAAGACTGAATTTCTTTTACATTTCTAGGAATATTTATAGTATCTATTGCCTTGATCCTTTTCGGGTCGATTTTGATTCCATCCCTAGACACTATATGACCCAAGAGTTTACCTTCTTGCATAGAGAAATGAGATTTCTTGGGATTTAGTGACAAACCAAATTTGCAAAATTTCTCGGAAGTTTGCTTGAGGTGTACTAGGTGTTCTGCATCAGATTTAGAAAAAAAGTCAGGTCATCAAGGTAGATAACAACAAACTTATCTCTTTATCTGACGAAAGCAATGTCCATGGCTCTTTGGAAAGTTTCCCCTGCATTCATTAAACCGAAAGGCATTTTGTCATACATAAAGGTACCCCAAGGGGTAGTGAACGCAATTTTTTCTTTATCATCTTGATGTACTGCAATTTGATTGTAACATGAAAAACCACAAATCATGGACATTCTGTTAGCTCCAACTACTTTCTCTAAAACATGATCCATCTTGGGTAATGGATAATTGTCCTTAAGTGATGATCAATTCAAATTTATAAAATCTACACACAGTTTGATTTCATCGTTTTTCTTTCTTATTGGGACTAAATTTGCTACCCACTCAGAGTATCTCAGTGGGACAATGATCTTGGCATCCAAAATTTTATTCACTTCTTTCTCTATCACTGACAATAGTGTGGGATTTATTTGTCTAAGTTTTTTCCTAAAAGGTTTGACATCTTGTTTCAGAGGGATTTTATGTTCCATTATTGTAGTGTCATAAGTTCTCAATTCGTCATATGACCAAGCAAAAACATCTTTATATTTTCTAAGTAACTCAGCATACTTACTTTTTATTTCAGAAGGAAGGTACTTGGATAATTTTACCAACCTTGGATTTTCTTTGGTACCTATATCGCAATCTTCAACCTCTTCTGGATGAGGTTGTAAGGTGGACTTCAAAGGGATGTTGTTGTGATTAAATAACCTCTCTAATGGAATCAGGCCTTTGGGGATCTGATTATTTTTCAAAATCAGCATACAGTGATTAACAATCTTATCTTGAAAATCTTCGGGGTCTTCCCCTTCCTGCATGATCCAGGCGAGACCGTTCTAGTTTTGTTGGTTGACGTGTGTTTCAACAAACCCATCTACCGTTTCTAAAAAAAATCTGAGTTGTTCCTCATCCTAAAAAACCTGCCAATGTTGTATGTCATTTGGTATGGAAGGCCTATGTCTCATCTCTATATGATATTTAAGCTTAAAAACCATTGGAGGTGTGAAGGTCGAGGCTGCTTTTGCTAGCGAATCTGCTCGTTGATTTTCATCCCTAGGGATGTAATGAACATTAACTGATGAAAATAAGTTCTCAATCAGATCCCAAGCACAGTTCCTATAAGCTCTCAGCCTTGGGTTCTTAGCCTGGCATTGACGATTGATTTGTTTTATGATCAGTTCAGCATCACCATAGACTTCTAAGTTCTTGATCTTTAATTTTTTGGCAGCTTCTAATCCCAGGACTAGAGCCTCATATTCACAAACATTGTTAGTATAATCAATATCCCATTGTAGTCTATAATAAAAAGGTATGATGAACTCGTCATCAGGTGCCACGAACAACACTCCATCTCCTACTCCTTCACAAGATGAAGCACCATCAAAAAACATTTTCCAAACTCCTGAACTATATACATATTTATTTATTTTTTCTTCTTTTTCTTTTTCTTTAACTGTACAAATTTATTCTATACATACATCGATATCATCATAAATAGATAGAATACAATTCCCTAAATCTTGATCAACAATATAAACAGGTTAGTTTTTTGGGTTGATTGGGTCATTTACTGTAAATGCCAACCTGGTTTCTCTATACAAGCGAGTGAATTGTCCTCCAAATATCGGGATCGTGGCATACGTCATGTCGAGTTGCAGGGATCCTCCAAGTTTGGTGCCCCAACACCTGGATAGCAGCATGCCATACTTTGGGGGTATATCAGTGACCACCACATCCATTAGAACACTTTTTGCAGGTATCTATGCAAGATTAACTACTAAGTCTTTTATCATGCCTATACATTTAACTTTTCTTGAATCGAATGAATACAAGTCTCCGTAAGGTTGAGTGATTTCAAGACCAAGTCTATCCATAATGGATTTAGGCATTACATTGTGAGAGGCTCCAGAATCCAACATGTAATTATGGAGCATGTGATCGTACACAGTTAGCATGATATAGAAAGGGGCAACGATATCTCTAGCACCTTCGAAATGTGGGACAAAAATTATATTAGGTTTGTCGTCTTCTAAGTTTATAACATCGGTCTGGATTTCATTTTCTGAAAAAACTAATCATTTTAGCAATTTGCTTTCTGTATATTGGGTTTTTTTCCAGTTCGACAAGAGGTATAGGAATTTTGATTTTATTAATTTCATTTTCCATATTCAAATTTCTTGTTGTTTTTTCAATCTTTATGGTTTGAGCTTCTATCCGCTTCCTTTCAGTTTTCTTTTGTTGTGAGGTTTTTGTTTCAGCTACAGGAACCTCCGCTTTCTGTGTGTTGACAATAGGTGTTTCTGTTGACTTTGTCTTGGTAGGTTGTGTGTCAACGGTCTTGGTTTTAACAGTCTACTTTTCAATAGCTTTTGAAGCTGACTCGTCTGTTTCCCCCCCTAGGAAGGATTTTTTTCACTGGGGTAGTTGTGAAGCTCCTGTTTCTAGGCCTTAGATTGTACTTCTGGTGGAGTTCGTCCATTATATCATCTACGATTCCTTGATAGGTTGAATCTTCTATAATATTGTTTCTATTGTTACTCTCAGATCTGTGTTCTTTATTTAAATATTTTTCATAATCTTGCCTCTTCAAATAAGGTTGATGACAGTCATCACCAAGATTATTTATATCTTCCTCTAACTCCTCAAAGTCTTCCATGTCTTCTCCTCCTTTGTTGTGTTTGAGGGTTAGGATTCCTTCTGAAATCCTTTCTGAGAAAATGATCATTCTTTGATTGATCTAGTTCCATTCTTAATATCTTATTCGACAATTCTTTAATTATTCTCGCCATGTCATCCATTTTGTCTTCCGAAGACCTTCCAGATCCTGAGAGTCCTCCTTGTTCTCTATACCTTCTGGTTTCTTTGTTTCCTGTTTCAAATTTGTCTTTTAGCTTTCCTGATGCCATCATGATTGATTCAATTTATAAAGAATCATTTTTCATTTTAGTGAGGTCCACTGATCTTCTCTCCCTAAAAAACAAGGCGAAATCAGGGTCAAAGAGCCCTGACAAAAGTTACTTTCGCTGCAGGTTGGGAAGGTTTGACCTCGGCTGGAATTTTACTATACAATTTATTAAACCTTTGGGTAAACTCAAGAAATGATTCATAGTTCTTCTTTATCAGAGCCCCAAATTTGGTTAGATAGTAGAGATGGTCTTTCCTTTCTCCCCATTGTCTGATAAAAGCATTTTCCAGTTCATCGTATGACCATATTGATCTTGCTGCTAGACCTTGGAACCAGGTTCTCACCCTTCCTTCAAAAGTCTGAACCGGGAGTCTCAAATAAACATCCTCGTGTTCGAGACCCAGGATGTCCACAAATTGATCAAAGAAATCGAAGTGTTTCGTTGCGATTAAATCATTCTCCTGTGAATTTCAACAGATTTTTCATGTAATTTTCGGGTAGATCGTGGAGAGGAACTGGGAGGACCAAAGGAGCATACCTAGCATATACTTTGGCAAATATTCAAGGGAGTGGTAGTTGACTGCCTGCTCCTCCTCCTCCAGCACCGCCTATGGCTCCACCCCCAGCCCCACCTCCTCCGGCCGCAACCATTAATAATTTGGGGGTTGAAAATTGGAGATTATAAGGAGGAATTTTAAAGGGGTGTGGTAACCCTTCAGTTGTTCCTGAATAGGACACGATAGGGTGAAAAAAAATCATCGTCAAGGAACAGGAAACTTGAAAAAGAGGGGCTTAGAAAACGAGGATTGGTTTCTTCGGACTCATAGGGTGAATATAAGGGAGAATCAACAGGAGTCGAATCAAGGTATATAGTAAACTTGTCAGAGTTATGAGAGATGGGGAACTGAACTTCAGGAAGTGAAGAAATGCCAATCGAAGAGAGAAGTGAGACAGATCTTTTACCTCTATTGGTGAAAGAAACAATTGAGAAAGTTTCAGTTTTAAATTCGGGTAAGATCAATCCAGGGTCTAGGGTTACAATTTTATCGGTGAATAGTTCTCCACAAAAAGGCGGGGTTTTTGAGAATTAGATCCATAGTATTCGATGGTGTGAATTTAGGTTGATAAATATTATTTGTCGATGAAGCAGTCTGTTTAAGGTATCTTCTTGATTTTAATTTTTTTTTTTGGGTCGGATACAGGCGAAGTTTGTTTTTCGTCTAGATTCTTTCATTTAAAATCCAGTTTATTAATCGTGGATTCGCCAAGTGAAAGAAGAAAGTAGCCTTATAAAGTTCTCAATATTTGTTCACTATCAAAGAAATGAAATATCGATGTCGTTCTTCCCAGGGAAAAATAATTTCGTTACTTCGGTCCCCGACAATGATGCCAAAAAGATTTTGTTCCTGAGTTTATACTTAAGGCTTTAAAAGCATAAAGTCTAGGCATCCAAACAAAGGTAGAGAAAGTTAAGGTATAAAATGTATCAGTGACTAAAAAGAAAATCTATGGTTGGTTTCTTAATTGTCTTTGTCTATCTTCCCAGTGTTCCTAGATGCTTATATCTCGTTTAATTGTTGCCCATGAACGTTCTAATTCAACACGGGTGCTTGTTGTCTGTAAGATGGTGTTAAATAAATTTAAATCAATGCTAGTCTGATCTGAAAGGTCGATCTCTATATTGGGCTGTCTTGTGACAAGTACAGTCATGAGGGATAAAGGTTTAAAAAATCTATTACTTTGTTTTCAAGGTTTGCTATTTTTGTTTGGATTATAAGAGAAAAATTCTCAAACTTAAATTAATAACATAATAGTTTCCGAGGCTGTTTCCCATTCCTGAGTCAAATTTTGAAAATCATGAAAGTTATGGGAGAAACACATAAATCTGTTTAAACAATGTGAGGCGTCAATCATGGGGGAATCTCACTTTGCAACAGGGGAAGAAGAAAGACAAGAGATCATTAATGAAGCATAAAGAATATAGTAATCTGAATAATCTACAGGTCTTGAGCCTGCTAATAGCAAGCATAGAGGAAAACCAGTAAATAATTAGATAACCAAATAACTCTTAACCATAGTAGATGTTATACTAAATTTCAGTTAAAAATTCATCAAAGATACATAAGGGAAAAATGCTGAAAATGAAAGTAAAGAGGAACACATAACTCAAGGTTGACAGAATTTGGAATCTCCACTTGTATTTTCATTAATCACTGTAAATGAGAAACTTCTCTAGTGCAATCGGTCGCAAAAATCCTTTTCTTAGTCTTACGAAATTATATTTATACAAAGTCACCAATTCTTGATGGTTGATGATTTCATAACTCATAGGGACTAACGGTTACAAAAGTGAAAACTTGAACCATTTGTGTGGTTATCTTTTATTTCTCTATCGTCTTGTTAATATGAGTTTACAATATGATACTTCATTGCTTTTTTGAAGCATCTCCTTCTTTCGGTCCGAGGCATTCAATACATTTTTCTAGAAAATGCACTAAAAATCTAGGAGGCTCTGGTATATCCTTTGCCTCAAACAGATAAAGCTTCCTTTGAATTTTCGGAAATCGGTCTTCAATCCCTTTGTCAGAAAATTTAACTGATTGCAATTTTAAATTTGGCTTCACCAGCCACTTGCCTATTTGGGTAACATCAATCTCTTTTAATTGTGAAATTTCAACTTGAAGTTCATTCAAGTATTTCTTGAGTTTCAGTTGGTGTTTTACAATATTTATCTGTCCTAGTATCCCAGGACAATTGTCTTCTCCAATGCCTAATGATCCTGTGTCCAACAAATCGAAAGTCTCTTCGCAATCACCCTTGACTTCCTTGGCCATTTTCTTTCTTTCAACTGTGTTGGCCTCCCATACTTTAAGCATGATATCACCCTTGATCTGCTCTGTGACAGAAAACCTTGGAGTTTCTGATACCTTTTCTTTTGCTGAAAGTACAAATGCCTTTTGAAAAGTAGCCTAGGTTTCTTTCACCTATTTTTCTTTGAAAACAATGCTATCAAAATATTGACTTACTTCTTGGAAATAGTTCTGAATAACTTCTACTTTAGAGATCAATATTTGTTGCTCGGCTTCTAACTTTTGATGTACCTCCAGTGCCTGGGTTCGAAACTCTGTTATATCTACAACCTGGCCTTTAGTGGAGTTCAATTTAGCTTGTAGTTGTCTTAAAGGTTCTTCTTGCCGAATAACTTTCACTTGACTCGTTTGAATATTCTTGTTCATCTCATCTAGACTTGACTTAAGCAATTGAATTTCATGTTTGTCAACAACTCTGGCTTGCTCAAGTCCTTTATTTATCTCTTCTCTGATATTTTTCTCAGTATTTTTTATTTGACTCTGCAGCTGGCTTATCATTTGGTTCCTTTGTTTTAGCCTTGTTTTCAGATTGTCAACTGTAAATAGATTAGTTGTTGCCAAAGCTCCCATAGAACCTGCTACCTCTATGGTGAAATCTTCCTCTTCTAGGTTCTTTCCATCTACGAGCACTCTGTGTTTCTTTACCATTGTTTCTCCTTTCAAATGCATTTCTTGTTTTACCACAACTTTCCTCTTCTTATTGAAAAAGTAGTCAGAAGAAGGTATCTCTTCTCTAGATATTGGAGTAAGTTCACTTACATATATAACTTCCAGATGGGGAGTCCCAAACATTGACTGTAAAGGAGTCAATGATGCAATAGGGTTGCCCAACTCTGTAGATGGGGTTTCTCCTGTTGTTTTGGGGATATCTGCAGGAATAGTTGATGATAAAGGAGGGATTGTTTGACTCAACTTTGGAGGTGTTTCTGTTTGTGAAGCGTGTGCTTTTTGTGAAGACATTTCAGTCTTCTTTGGATTTTCTTCTGCAGTATTCTCGCTAGCAGGATTTGGCTAGAAACCTGGAGGTATGTGTTACACATTATTTTGGTCACTCTGGTGATGTCTCTACAGTTATGTGTCTAGTCTCTCATAAGGACCTTTTTCCTAAGAAAAGTGACTGTTGTCTTCTTCCATAAATCATATTTTTAAGATGAGTTTGCAGGCTACATGTGTTGTAGGGTGCTAGAAACCTTGATTCTTGCAGGAAACCCTATACTTGAAGTGTGAGATGTTTGCAGTTTGCTCTATAGGTAGGGTGTGAACCTGCTTCAAAGCTTGAAAGGAAGAGGAAGTTTTGAAGGTTCTAGAAGAGGATCTTCTAGAAAATGAGTTGGAATTCGCATGGTTGGCATCCTACGGACTTATCAGATTTAGTGGGATCATCTTCATCCATTTAACCATCTCTCCTTCTCTTATATATTGGAAGGTTTCTCAAGGAAGAGGTTAAGCAAGATTGAATGGAGAATTGATGAAAGAATTGTGTGAGGAACCCTATTTGAATTGAAGCTTGAGGCCTCCATTTGTCCATCAAGCCATACTGGATCTTATTCATGCAAGTGTAGAGAAAGTGTGTGTGTTGGAACCAAGGACCACTGAAAGGAAGCTTGCGACATCAAGGCGATCTGGTTGTATCTTCTACTTTCACTTAATACAATACAGTGGCATGTCCCTTTCCCATAAAATCACTCTTATTTTATCGCATAACTCCTTGATCATATGCATAGGTTGTCATTGAATATACTTTGCTATCTTCACTTTGGTTAGTTTGTGTTGTCTTGGACCTAATCTCACAAGAGCACCAAAGCGAAGTAGGAACAACAAAGACCTAAGGAAGCGATATAAAGGTATGTAACTCATTCCTTCTTGGTAGTAGATTCGATGATTGCAACTTAGGGAAAGAGTCATGTCATGTCATGTCCTGTTTTGTTCTAGATCCAGGTGGATCTAGGGAGATCTGTTAGTGTCTGCATATATTGATTTATCCTATAACAAAATTGGCGACTCCACTGGGGATACAACTCATTTTTTTTGTCTTTTGTTGGCCATTTTCTCTTGGTCTACCTTTTTCATTGCCAACCAATCTCTAAGTCTATAGACGACCCTTATAGACTCTCTGGACCTAGAAGTTCACTCAAAATTTTTGTCCCTTTTCCAAATTTTCATAATTTGCAACCCTTCTTGCACTGTACCTCTCTATAGCCTATGAGAATCATTCATTCTCGTACTCTATTGTTCAGTCCAGTGCGACCTTCTCGCACCCTGCTAGTGTCTAGACTGCGAGAATGCCTCATTCTCACACTGTACTCCACTACTAGGCTGCGAACCCATTTGTAAAAGTTTTGGATCAGGTCTTCTTGCTCTTTTTGATGCCCAAATTTGTTTATTCATCTGGGAAGAACTTCTTTTTCCAATGTTTGATTGTTTCTTGACTTCAAATCTTGCGGTCGATTAGTTTTCAGAGATCGAAAACTCTTCTTAATCATTTTTCCCAATTTTTACTTCTCGACCTTTTACCAACAAGGGTATAATCTTGGATTCTGAGATCTGAGTGCTTGTTTGGTCAAAATTCTTTGATCGGATTAAAAGTTGGGATTATTATTTCTTTAGATTGCTTGCTTCTTGGAAACGTTATTTGTCCATATACATTTGAAGAGACTTTTTCTTGTCAATTTTTATTTTTATTTCCATTGAAAGATTTGATTTGGGCGTTTATTGAGTATTTAATTTTCATTGGTTGCTTACCTTTTCTTAGTTCCATCCCTATTTTTGGTTTCTAAAAAAAAATAAAAAATGTAAAGTCTTGTTCTTTTAAGAAATCCTTCTGAAAATATTGGCGTTAAAACATTGAAAGAGAACGAATAGTGAATTCACATTGTCAATGATTGTTTGGTACTACATTTGAAAAGAGAATTGTACATTGTAGTTTGCATTGTTCCAGAAAAACTCCTTTCTCCCTGTTGTATATAGAATCCATCGAAAAAAAGTTTGTATCATTAGTTTCTATTTAAGCATTGTTGGGTCTAAGTCTTACACAACACCGGTTTCATTTATGTCTCCCTCTTGAGTAACAACAACCTTTAATAATATTGCGCAATTTTTAAAATTCAACTAGTAACTTTTTCTAGGGCTCTTTTGCACCAACATTAGCTAGGCTAGAGATTTGGAATAGGCAGTGAGACACACTCTCCAAAGCACAAAACACACAATAGTATCTTCTGACAGGGAGTGTCAAATTCCATTTGTATCATTTTGTCCTGGGAAGCCCTTCTCACACAAGGGTCAAACTTGAGGTTGCATTGAGATTGACAAAGTTACTCACCCTGCTTTGTTGATCTCGATGTAGAGATTGCATGTATTACGGGGGTCGCTTGAACAATGATGAGTGGAAGCCTCTCAAGTTGATTTCAGTATAGATACCCTACCCTTGCATGTGGATCGGACTGTCGACTGTGTCCCCAAGCATCATTGTTGTTTGTGGTAACCTTAGTATCCTATCTTTTTAGAGTCTTACACAAAGTGACTGTGGAGGGGTAAGTCTTCACTCGGGCTCCTTGGAAGGTATACCCACGATTATGTGTGGGAGCTTGCACCAGGGTGTAAGTCCGTTAAGCAGGTCGTCAACATAACTTTTCCACCCTAGCCCAACCCCTTCTTGTCTCAACGTCGTGACATTGGATTTCATCACCAACTAGTGACTTCGGAATTGGAAGGTCTTGTTTGCTTGGTTTTGGTTCCTAGATTTTACTAGCGCGTGCTATTTGTTTACCTAAGTTGGCCATAGAATTTATTTCGTAAGATTTTAACTTGATCACAATTGACCCTCCACGTCATTCACAGAGAATGCAAGGACTACCCCCAAAAGATATGGAAGGTTCTCAACCTTTTCCTGCCAACTCACTGGAGGGATCTCCTCAAAAGAGTGAAGTCTAAGGCATTGCCACTCCATAAGTGGAAAGAACTAACTCTTTAGAACGGTTTCGAATTACCAATTCTCGAGAGGACTTCCGACTTCCTCCCGACTCTGAGAGATGTATTGTTCGAGTGAATTCTCCAGAGAAATAGTTGTTGAGTCTTCTAGATTACCAACCAGACCTTTCACAGGACCTGAACGACATGACCAACATGAACTTCTCTTGAACATATGAATGACATGACCAATGATTTGGCAGCATTGACTCAAAGACGAAACATGGAATGACCTTGTAGCAAATCGAATGAGAGACAAATGGATTTCCCAAACTGGCTTCAAATGATGAATAGGGTGTGTCATGTTCAAGAGTGACACTTACTACCAATCAATACAAAGATGATAACATATCCCTTTCCCAAATTTTCCCCCACCATTTCTGGCGAGTACCTCTTTATTTTTACGCAAGCTTGAGGAGGATAACATATGCTTGTTGATGTAAGCTCATCCTTTAAACGAGTCCCTCGGAGTATGTTTAACGAACCCTAAGAAGGAGTGGTTCTGTCCCATTATGGGTCTATCAATGTTTGTTTAACGAGTCCAGAGATAGAAAACTCGAAGGTTTTTCATGATTATAGAGTCTGGAAAAACAATTAAAATAAAACTCTCTCAGTTCCTTTTTCATAAAATAGTCTGGATGAGACCAAAAAAGAGATAAATTATCGCTCAATAGATGCTTTCTTCAAATAATTTATTGAGCGTGAAAAGAGCTAGGTCGCTCGGCGATCTTTTCATGTTTAAAGAGTCTGAAAAGAGCTTAAAGAGGACTCCAGGGGGGTTCCTTTTTCGTATAACCTTGTTGAGCCCAAAAAAGTGATAAAAGTATGCTCAATCGTGTTCTCATGTATTTTCGAGCGCAAGAATGGACAAAGACCACGATCGATATGACCCCAGCTTGAAAATTGGTGGCTTAGCTCCAGAATGATCATCAAAGGCTGGAGACATGCCCTCCAAGCTTCGATTCATTCATCGGCTCTGAGGTCGTCACCAATTTCTCTAGGAGATGAGAAAAAGGAGAAGGGTGGATGAAGAGAAGGCTCAAGAGATGTGACTGTTTCATTTTTTAACGAGCTTGACACAGGAAAGAACTATGCTCATAACCTCTGTTTCATTTTTTAACGAGATTGAAATTGAAAAACCATGCTCAAGTCTGGTTTCATTTTTTAAAGAGATTGAAATCAGAAAATCATGCTCATAGACTTCTATTTCATTTTTTAACGAGGTTGCTACAGAGATGCAAAAAAATACCCTCGGGACCTTCTTGATCATGGATTCCAAGAGGACAATGCTCCAGAAGGAGACCATGTCAAGGGAAAAAACTCGGTCATGGTTTCCAAGAGGTCTTCATTTGACAAAAGAAACACACTCTGGAAGGACACCATGTCGAGGGTTGTGACAGGAGTAAAGAGATCAAGCTCTAACAACCCTATCGAAGAGATCACCATGTCAACTACTGAATCTAAGTCATCATAAGTTGAAGCCATGGGTGATAACGCCACATAATTGACCTGTGGCGGGGGTGATACCATCTACATATAAGAACCATTCAGGGAGGCAATCCAAGCGGGGTCAATGAATGAAAGTTGATCAACAGTCACAACCCATCCATCGTGAGGGAAAGATATCACACGAAAAAGAGTAGACACAATAGCTTTCATGGCATAGACATAATATTGCCCAAGGAGTAAAGCAAAATCCAAGGGGTCTTGGACTACCATGACATCAATAAAGACAGTTTTCCCTCCCAAAGTTACAGGAAACTAAGGAAGGGTCCCTAAAGGTTGACTGGTTCTTCTGTTAAAAGCTAACAGATTCTGCGTAACCAGTGCAAGCAGAGGACAACCCAAAGCTTTCCAAGCAATAGAGGACAAAATACTAACAGACAAACCTTCATCTATCAGTGTCTAAGGAACGTCCCGACCACAAACCTGTGTTGTAATCTGGAAACGAATGTGAGAGGGAAGACGAGGTCCAGTTAGCACACCCCAATCAAAACGGATGGCCTCATTACTTGGAGGAGGTTCCACGGGAGAAGGAGGAATACCCCCTGACACAGCAGAGTCTGTATCAAAAAGAAAAACATGGGCAGTATCGGGTTTACGCTCTAGCGGGAGAGTAGGGTCGACTAATGATGAGATCAAATCGACCACTTGGGTTTCATTCTTCAAGGGGAGAATGGGGTCGATAGGTGTAAACGGATCGACCACTTGGGTGACACTCTCTAACGGGAGAGTGGGATCGACCGAGGATGGGATCGGATCAACCACTTTGTCAACCGGTTCAACTAAGGACGTGACCAGATTGACGACATGATCAACCGGATTAACCAGTGAAGGGACCAGAGTGATCATTCCATCAACTATCGGAGGGTTGAGAGAAATCTTACGGTATGCAACTATCGGAGGGTTGAAAGAAATCTTACGGTATGCAGCTGGAATTTTAGGCTGGGAAACAGTCATGTCTTGCAATAATTTCGAGGTTTCGTCCATACAAGGGAAAAGGTGAGTGAGATGACTCCCTTTGCATAACATGCACGAGAAATTGACTTTACTTTTCTTCTTCCCAATAGTATCGTGACTAATTGACAGGGGGTTGTTACGATGTTGTTCAGAGCCTAACGACATGGGTTGGTCAGAGTGTGTAGACCATACTTATATAACCTTGGATAGACCAGGGCAATCCTTAAGAAGATGGCTACCCTTACAAAGCCTGCAAGGGTACTTGGGCTTACGAGTTGTTTGGGTGATCTTGACATCATCAACACTCCCAGCATGACTAACGGTAACTAGTTGTTTTCCAACATGTTTGATAGTGGTTGGAGGTTTTGACCCTTGTTTATCCTTCTTCTTCTTAATCTTTCTTTTCTTCTTCTTCTTATTCACCGGGTTACTAGCTTCAGAAATTTCACCCAACGAAGAAGATGAAACGGAAGGCGACCTTGCAAGTGAAGAAGGTGAAGAAGACCTTACTGTTGAAGATGGTGAAGGATCAACATGAGGTTTATGTTCTTGGGGGGAAGTGCTTACGATCGAAGCACTTGCTGCATTCAGGATTACCTGAGTGGAAAACAACCACACCGGCAATCCAATAGTGAGAACTGGAAGGCTCAAAGTAGCGATGTGAGGAGGACCAATGTTTCCATAAGAAGGAAAAACAAAAGATTCCCCTGGAGCAGAGGTTCCTTCATTGGTCATTTCGGGAACTGATGCCATGAAAAATAAAAATTCAATCTAGAGTCCACTAGGGAAAAAAAACAACACACGCTAAAAATCTAGGAAGCAAGCAAACAAACAAAACCTTCTCACAAATGAACGCACTAGTTGGTGATGAAATCCAACGTTGCGGGAACAATGTAAGAAGGGGCTAAGATAGAGCGGGTGGAAAAGTTATATTGACGACCTGCTTAATGGACTTACACCCTAGTGCAAGCTCCCACACATAATCATGGGTATACCCTCCAAGGAGCTCAAGTGAGTTTGGCCAACGTCGATTCCATGTACCGTGAAGACTTGCCCCTCCATAGTCACCTCGTGTAAATAACCTAGAGAGATAGGCCACTAAGGTTACCACCGACAACAATCAATCCTGGGGGGATAGTCGAAAGTCCGATCCATGTGCAAGGGCAGGGTATCTAGCCCGAAATCAACTTGAAAGGCTTCCACTC
>JASDQU010100920.1:385669-403724 GCA_032191745.1 Picea mariana | reverse complement strand
CTCACATAGAAGTTAATAAGTCCAATATAGAAACCTCTGATAAAAACAAGTATTATGGGATACGAAACTTGAAAATAAGAAACCCTAAAAGTACAATATGTATAGAGAAATGCATATCCTTATGGATTATGCATCATAGTGATCTAGGTAGATCCCATTGCTAGGCCCAAGCCAAGGGTTTCTTTTGTAATAAACCTATAAATTTTTCAGTTCAAGAAGAGGTCGAAAATCCATAATCATAGCTTCAAGGATAGCCTCATCTAAAGGAAACTCAACACCCATGAAACTAGGGCTCGACAACTCACAAATACCAAGGCTCAAGGTCTTACAAACAACAAGATAAGACTCAAGAGGAAAAAAACAATCCCTCGAAACAAAAAGGGGAAGTGAAGGATCACATGCCCCCATTGGATACACCACCTGATCAATTGCCAAGATCTTGTCCCGAGAAGGAAAACATGACTGTAAAGATTCCTTCTTAGAATCAATTGAACATTGAGGATAAGACACCAAATAATTCACACATGGCAAGGAAGAGCCTACTCAAACACTAGGAACATATAAAGGGGAAACTTGAGCTGAAATTGAACTAGGATGGTGATTATCAGATGAAATTTGATCGATAGTGAAAATGCTTTTAATGTGAGGGAAATGCATCACATGAAAAAGTGTATAAAGCATAACATTCATAGCATATGCATAATCATTCCCAAGAATCATATTAAAGTCTAAAGGGTCTAGAACCACTAACAGATCAATTATAACAGTCTTCCCACATAAGGTGATAGGAAACCAAGGAAGAATCATCAGACATTCACTAGGTTTTTTGTTAAAATCCAGCAGCTCACTAGTAGATGACACAATCTTGGGAGAACCCGATGCTTTCCAAGTTTAGGAGGATAAAATACTTGAAGAGGATCCTTCATCTACAGTACATCGATGAACGCCTTTCAACATAGATTCAACCATAACTGTTATTTGGAAAGGTGCAAAAGAAGGAAGTCGAGGCTCTACAATATCATTCCAATCAAAGGAAACCATCCTGGGACTTGGAGGAAGCATACTCGAAGAGAGTGGAATTCCCCCTTGTTTAGAAGGTACTGAACTAGAAATTCTAAATACATAGTCGAAAGACGCATCACTCCCCGAAAGAAGAGTGGGATCGATCAAATATTGTGTTGACTTGACCACTTTGGAAGACTAGTCACTCTCCAAGAGAAGCGTGGGATCGGCCGAAGATTGCATCGTCTCTATCACTTCATCAACCACTAATTGAATAGGATGTGAGAAAACATGGTCAACAGACACATCTCCCCCCCAAAACGAGAGTGATATCAACCGAAGATTGCATCGACACAACCACTTCCTCAACCATTGGTTGAATAGATTGTTGGGAAATCAAATATGACTCAAAACTAGAAGGGACATCAGATAAGGACCATGCTCTTTGTACCACTGAAATAGCAAGGAACAAATTATTAAGGCGATCTCCTTTGCAAATATTACAAGGGAACTTGGGATTAAGTCCTATACATCTAATATTTTCAACCATATCAATGCCCCCAGCATGACTTGCAATGGATGATGACATGCTCCCAACATGACTTGCATAGGCTAGTAGTTGATCTCCAACATGACTGCAGAGGTTGGTGAAATTTTTCTAGTATGACTAGTAGTGACTAGACTGATGCCCCTATCATGATTTGCAACAATTGGTTGCTTGTCTTCAAGATGACTCACAGAGGTTGGTGACTTTACGTCAATATGACTAGTAGTGACTGGACTTGTTCTCCCTGCATGACTCACAGAGGCTGGTTAATTTCCCCTAGCATGATTAACAGAGGTTGGAAACACTTCTCCAACATGACTAGTAGAGGTTGGTGACAAGACTCCAACATGACTCGCAGAGGTTGGTGACAAGACTCCAACATGACTCGCAGAGGTTGGTGACTCGATGCCAGTATGACTAGAAGTGACTATACTTTTACTTCCAGCATGACTAGCAAAGGTTGGTGACTTTATGCTGGTATGACTCGAAGTGACTGGAATTTTTCTTCCATCATGACTTGCAAAGGCTGATTGCTTGTCCCCGACACAACTCGCAAAGGCTAGTGATAGGTCTCCAATGTGACTAGTATAGGTTGGTGACTTATTCTTCTTACTCTTCCTCTTCCTATTCCTTTTAGACTTCTGGTTACTGGTAGAAACACTTTAACCAGAAGAGGGAGAAGGAGAAGGAGTAAACTTGGTAGATGTATAAGGTGAAGGATCGAAATATGTACGATGCCCCTGACATAAGGTGCTTATCTGAGAAGTATCAAGAGCATTCGAGACATTTTGAGTGGTGTACAACCAAACCAATAGTCCTAAATTAAACCTAGGAATGTTCAAAGTGGCTATAAAGGGGGAACCAACGTTTCCAAAGAAAGGAAAAGCACAAGAATCCCCTTGGGCAGGGGTTCCTTGGTTGGTATCCTTAAGAACTTTTGTCGTGACTTTATTATGCACAGTTTCGTCCCTTGCAGGGTTTTTCATGTCCAAAAAAGTCTCACACACTAACTTTGGTGAACCAGTGGTATAAAAACCCATGCCTTCTAAGAGGTGGCTCCAAACATTCAAGAGAAAGACCATGGGTCCTTCCTGATCAATGGAGCAATTGGTCAACCACCTTGAATAAACAATACAAAAGTGGTGATATTGACACAAACTAAGGCCATCAAAACAAAGAAGCACTCCACTAAAAATTCCTAAGAGAAACATCACAAGCAAACAACTTTTCAAAATCTTCAGCCCAAGTGGATAAGGTCGTGAGTCCAAAGGAATGAGAAAGTGGAAAGGGACCTTCCGGATGAAGGCACGGGTTGATTAAGTCCCGATATTGATGAATGAAGAAGTGAGAACCAGCTATCCCAACCTCCACTATCCAGCCTTATCCGATGTAAGTACCCACACTTCGTGAGGCACCCTCCAGCAGTACTGAAAAGTGTGATACAAAATCTACCCCAGGTACCATGGCAAACCCCTATAGTCACCTCTAAGATCCCTAGGAAAAGAAACTAAGATCACCAACTCGTAGTCAATGTCCAGGGGGTACATTCGATAGTCGGGTTCGAATGTATCGGCTAGCTAACTAAGCCTGAAACTCTTCAAAAGGAATGATGCTAGAAGGTTCAGTATCACTTCAGGAAAATTCCCCAATATACGATCTCTCCACTATGCTCAATTAAAATTTGGAGGGGACATCTCCTCAGCCCTCCTTTACACGACCTCATGTTTGACTCCTATGTTAGAGGAGATTCTCGGCTATACTTATACAATAGTTGGATTTTAACTCTCCCTAGATCAAAATCCTATGTTTGTTTAATGGCCATGGAGAGTTATCTCTCCAATCCTAATCCAAGGCCCTAACCCTAAACTTGTTTGTGAACCCTACAAACAAAGTCTAGTACATGTTAAGTTTAGCATTCATTTTAGTGGTTGTTTTACTCATAGGGTATGGAGTGAAACTGATTTTGTTTGAGACTCTTGCAAAAATGAAACTTATAAGAACACTGGTAAAGAAAAAATTACACTAATTCTTCAATGAAAAAGAGTTTCAAAAAAGAAAATGCATGAACAATCCTTCAAACCTTGAAATGCAAATTTTTCCTTTTTCGATGCAAAATGCACAATGCAACTTTCAAGAGAAACAAAAGAAGCAAAAAAAAAAAAGGATTCTTTCTTATTTTTCTTTTGAAATTCTTTCGATATGAGGAGAAAACAAAATCCTATGCTAATATCTTTTTATTTTTCAAATAACAATGCAAACAATGCAAAGAAAGAAAGAGACCTAACTAGCAAAAAACTAGGTTCTTTCATTTTCTTTTTCTTTCTACCAAAGCAAACAACATGCCTAAAGACCTAAGTGCTAGTAAGCAAATTATTTTCTTGAAAAGTTGAAAGACAAGGGAACCAAAGAAGAATGACCAATAAACAAGCAGTTTTGTCTTTTATGTTACTAAAATAAATGAAATGCAAATGAGATGTGATTTTCCTTTTTCTTTTATGAACAAAGGGAAGAAGGTAAAGAGGAAGAAAGAAAACGGTCAAGAATCATTGAAACACAACAATCAAACTGAAACTCGGTCTATGCACACACGACTGACCTTTTGACCCACCTAAAGAACCTTATAACCAAAATACTAACCTAACCAAAAGCAAGATATTTTAGATGATTTCAATTTTTTTAGAGACTTAACACAACAATCAAAAGCAAAATCAATCCCAAAAGTCTCAGATTATACTGAAGAACCAAACCAAACCCTCCCAGAACAAAGAGAAAGGATTAAAAAAAAATCTTACACAGATACATGATTGTGTACACTAGGACTAGCGGACATCCACAGGTCATACAAAGGTGAATCATGGATATTCACAACTCGTAAAGGGACAAAGCGCAGATGGATCAGTAAAACTTGAAAAATAAAAAATCCAATCCAGAAATATGTTGGAAAGTTGGTTGTGATTGATGTCAACTCTTGGAGATTGATGTCAAACCTTGGAGAAGTTTGGAAGCCCTAGATATGTAGTTGAGATTGATGGTGAGTTAGTTGTCATTGATGGAGTGGTTAATGCCAACAGATGTGATGGGTTCATTTGATGAAGTCTACACAAAGCCTCAGAGGTATGGTTATGGTACCCAAAGTTGGTTGAGTAATATGGACATGAAGGATAGTGTACATGTAGGTAAGACACTCATGGATGTATATTCCTCATCATGTCGTTTCTAGTGATAGGTGGTACGCCATGTGGTTCCTCACGGTTGAAGGAGTTATGAGATCATGAATTTGGAAGCCCCAAATATGGGTTAAGAATCCCCTATGGAATCCCCAAATATGGGTTAATAATCCCCTAATTGGTTGCAAGTCATTACTGAAAGGGTAAATTGGTTGTAACAATAAATTTCAAGAAGCCCTAAAGTTAAGGAAAGATGCTACTTAGAAAAAGTATATATACACCTCAAGAAGTCACTCATAAGTACATTCACACACACATTCTATTGAATATCTTCTAAGTGAGAAAATGATTGTTATCTAAGGTAACTAAGGAGATTTGAGGCAAATTTCAAAGGGAAGATGAAGTGAATAAGGGCGAAATTCAAAGGGAGGATGAAGTCTTGTGAGGATGTGTTCTAAGGTATGTTATTTACAGGTCATCTTACCATTTTTTCTATAACTATTTTTTTAGAATGATTCAGATAGTGAAACTTTGAAGAGGTTGAGAAGACATGTAAAGGTACATGTGGTAATAATTTAAGCATCTGGGTCATAGCATTTTCTGAGATACACTCTGTGAAATATAGGGTTTTTTCCTAGTTCAGAAACTAGTCTCAAACAGGTGTTCTAGGTAAAATAGTGATAACTTCTTCATAGAGGATACAAATTTAGTGAGACCAAATAAATAGGACACAATACAGTTTTTAGTATGTTGTAAATTATTTTCATATCTAGATATCAAATATTCTGTGTGTAGCATGCTCTACAAGTGCACTCTCTAGAATAAGCTAGAATTCATCAAGGTCTGTCATTTTTTCTATAACTCCTTTTATGGGATGTTCCAAGCAATGAAACTTGGAGGAATTGTTAGAAGATATTGAATAATATTAGGTAGAATTTTTAGATCTTTATTCATTACAGGTGCGGATCTATGCTTATTGAAAGTTAGGGTTTTTGACTAATCCAAAAACTAGTTTTGTGAGATCGAGGTAAAGCTTGATGAAGATGATATTCTCTTGTTGATGAAGTTGAGGAAGGTATGGAGGTGTGTGATCACATACACCAAGTTTTTTACAGAGTTATAGGTATGTTTATATGCATGTTTTGAGGGTTACATGTTGATGATGTTATGGTGCATGTTTGAGGCAAGTCTTTGGTATATTGTTGAGGCATTGGCACATGCTTGAGGCACATATTAGGTGCATGTTTGAGGCATATACTTGGTATATGATATTGGTTGTTTGGTACTTTGTTGAGGTACACCTTTGATGGTACTTTATTGATATATCCTATGGTACATGGTGTATGGCATGATTTAGTGATATGGTATATGGTTGAGATACATTGTTGGTACATGGTATGGTACAGGTGTTCATGTAAATTGTTGATGTGCATGGTTGATATAGGGTCTGGTATAGGATTGGTACTTGGTATGGTGTTGATGTACATGGTTGATGGTTGAGGCATGTTTGAGGCAAGTCTTTGGTATATTGTTGAGGCATTGGCACATGCTTGAGGCACATATTAGGTGCATGGCTGAGGCATATACTTGGTATATAATATTGGTTGTTTGGTACTTTGTTGAGGTACACCTTTGATGGTACTTTATTGATATATCCTATGGTACATGGTATATGGCATGATTGAGTGATATGGTATATGGTTGAGATACATTGTTGGTACATGGTATGGTACATGTGTTCATGTAAATTGTTGATGTGCATGGTTGATACAGGGTCTGGTATAGGATTGGTACTTGGTCTGGTGTTGATGTACATGTTTGATGGTTGAGGCATGTTTGAGGCAAGTCTTTGGTATATTGTTGAGGCATTGGCACATGCTTGAGGCACATATTAGGTGCATGGCTGAGGCATATACTTGGTATATAATATTGGTTGTTTGGTACTTTGTTGAGGTACACCTTTGATGGTACTTTATTGATATATCCTATGGTACATGGTATATGGCATGATTGAGTGATATGGTATATGGTTGAGATACATTGTTGGTACATGGTATGGTACATGTGTTCATGTAAATTGTTGATGTGCATGGTTGATACAGGGTCTGGTATAGGATTGGTACTTGGTATGGTGTTGATGTACATGGTTGATAGTTGAGGCATATGGTACAGGTTATGGTGCATGGTTGATGCATGGTTTGGCACATGTGTTGGTGCATGGTTGATGCATGGTTTAGTACAGGTGTTGGTGCATGGTTGATTAACTAGGTGTGGTAAGGGTTGTGGTACACGATTGATGTTTGGTATGGTACAGGTTGATTGTTTGGTACATTCTTATGGCTTGGTACATTGGTACATTGATGGTTTGGTACAGGTTGAGACATGTATCTTGTGATGGTATGTTGGTGATCTTGGTACATGCTTGGTAGAGGCATGTATCGGTGATGTTGGACATCTAGTTGAGAGGTGTCCTTGGTATATGATCCATGTGAGAGGCTCTAGTTGAGTATCAGTGACAATGACAAATTGGATAGGTTGATCAGTGACAGGTTGGATACAGTGACATGTTGATAGGTTACAGGTTGATGTGACAGTGGAAATGACAACAATATGGGAAAAAGAAAGGGGGTTGTAGCCTCCTTCCGATTGGAGCCAGAGAATCAGGGAGTTGGAGGCATGTATCGGTGATGTTGGACATCTAGTTGAGAGGTGTCCTTGGTATATGATCCATGTGAGAGGATCTAGTTGAGTATCAGTGACATTGACAAATTGGATAGGTTGATCAGTGACAGGTTGGATACAGTGACATGTTGATAGGTTATAGGTTGATGTGACAGTGGTAATGACAATGACAGTGGCAGTGAAAGTGACAATGGCAGTGAAAATGGCAATGACAATGGAAGTGACAATGGTAGTGATTGTGGTGGTGACAAGTTGGTCTGCATTTATATTTTAGGGTGGAAATATGGGGAAAAGAAAGGGGTTTGTAGCCTCCTTCCGGTTGGAGCCGGAGAATCAGGGAGTTGGAGCCTGAGAATCAAGGGGTTGTAGCCAAATCTGGTTGGAGTGAGAGAATTCAGGAAGTTGTAGCTTCCTTCAAGTTGGAGCCTGTAAATAGGGGGTCGTAGCCTCCTTCCAGTTGCAATTGAAGAATTGGGAAGTTGGTGCTTCCAATGAATGTATTCTTTGATATATAAGAAAGCATTCTATGGTTTTCTCCCATTTGGGTTTCCACGTAAATTATGGTGTACTGTGTACTTGATGTGATGTTGCTTATGTTTATATGCTCATGATATATTGATGATATGATTGAAGTTTATATATTGTGGTTAAAAGTGGTAAAAGTGATTATATTGATTCACCCCCCCCACCCTCCACCCCCCCATCCTCTCAGTATTCCAACAAAGGAGGCTTCTAGAAACTTAGAAAACATTTCTAGATGACAAATGATTTGAAAGAAAATCTCAGAAAACAAGAAACTCATAGCAATCAATACAACACAAGAAAACCTCATAATGATCCAAACTAGGAGAAAGATCCCCAGTATGGTTGCCAATTCTGTTAATGGGATTTTTCCCTATGACCTTGGGTCATGTAACAACAAAACCTTATTGTATTCAAAAGACAGACCCTATCCTCACACACACAAACTGGTAATCAAATAACTACTTTTGGAAGAGAGAAGAGAAGAGGTCACACCTTGTATCCTATCACTTGATGTCATTCCTCACTCTCAACCTTTAATTCGCTCCTAATATTTTTCGATATCAGCCTACAAAAGGAGATCAAATCTATGTTTCCACCAGGTAGTTATGAAAACAAGTCATACATGTAATAATAAAATTCAGATATGTAAAGCAAGTAAGCATATACAAATAATTGAACAATATTACACAGATATGGAGCAAAAGAGAACACTTTTACTGAAAACAGTATGAGTAGGTAGTTACAACCTAACTCTAACTATCAAAACTTCCTTGAAGCCAACTTCCCAAGTTCCTCTATTGGTCCTTCAAGCATCAACTCTGCAAGATGATTCTTCCTCAAATGACCCAGAAGGGATAGGAACACACCCTACAGTCATATATAGGGGAGGAAGAAATGATGGAAAATGATTTTCCATAATAAGGATGCTACTCAGAGGATCAGGGAATGAGGGAATCTTGAAAAACTATCAACATAATCTTGTACCAAGGATGTACTCCTTACCCATGCCCTCATAGGTGCTTTTATACTATCCTCAAGAGGTTGAGGTGGTTGAATTCTGTTGTGTACAAACCAAGGGAATTTTGGGAACGAGCCCAACCAAAAAACCCACCCGAAAATGTGGAATATTTTTGTTTTTTCATATTTTTTAGGGAATCCGCGAGTTGAAAACTATCAAGGCGTGGACATTCGTGGTTTGTAAATGGGTGACTCATGGATGGAAACAAAAATGTTGTTTTTTAGGTGATTTTGATGAAGGAGGATGGGATTTAAGTTTGCAACCTAGGGAAAAGGACTAATCCATATCACAAATGCAATTGATGTGGCAATTTTTGGTATAACAGTCTTAGAGACCAAGGGGGGTATCCCAATCCTTCCAACTACACACCTCAATATACGTTAGATAGACCAGTGCCTAAGTAGCCAAATACCTTAAAAATATTCAACCAAGTGTTAGGGAAATAAAGTTACAATATMAATAGGGATATGAGATAAATATAAGAGTGTTGAGATCTGAAATAAACATTTATAACAGAAAATACAAACTAGCACTATGATTTCACTCTTTAAATGAAGAAACAACCACCTTTTGCAGCACAAGAGTGAGATATTATTGCATAAAAAAAGGACCAATGATATACCTAAGTTATACCTTGATTTTATGTTTTAATATGGACGAGCGTTCTACTTTCCAAAGATTACATAATCTGATTTATGATTTAAAAACACGGAAACTGTAGATTTTGGGTGAGGAAAAGTGTCCCAAGAGTGTCTAAAATCACTTAGAATTATTAATATTGGGTACTTCAGCTAGGGAAATGAATAAACATTATAAAAAAATCCCATCAATCACAAATTTCAAGTCCAAATGAATTATATCCAAGAAATTATCTGAAACTTGCAAAAAATGGTGGTGAATCCCCTTAGGGTTTCACCAAAAATATCCAAAATGAAATATGAAAACAATGAATCACTTAGGAGATGAATTTTACCATCATAATGTGCTATATAAACTTAATAAACAATTCCAAAGTGAAATATGAACTAGGGAAGGGTTATATTTCACCTTTTAGGGTTAAACCCTAGTTTTAGGGTTTCACCAATTCTTATTTTTATTGTTGCAATTAATTTCCATAATTGATAAAAAACTTAAATCAGCCACAAGAATGCTATATAAGACAATGAATCGTGATCCAAGTGGGCCAATTTTCCTTCTAGGGTTAAAAATCAACAATTTAGCACAAACCATTGGATAAAGAAGTCTAGAAAACTAACATAAACTGATAGCTTTGCACTAGACAATGAAATAAATATTTTTGACGGTTTATATTTTATACATATTTTTATTTTTATGTTTTATAAGACATAACATAAAATAATTGAATTTCTAGGGGTTTTGGTTGGTGAGTGTTGGGAGTTAGGGCTTAGCCTTATCTCCACCTAGGGTTTATAGGGTCAAGAAGTATGCCCCTCTAAGAATTGGTTATCCACATTTATGGATTATAGTGAGATATTATGGCCATAAGGCTAGTAATTTCTTGTCTAATCAAGAAAAACCATGAAATCAAGGCACAACAAGAAGGGTTTTCCCAATGGAATAACCTTCACCAAGAATATCAACAAAATACTTGAAAAGAATACTTAAAACCCTTGCCAAGGAGCATAGAACTAATCAAGACAAGAGATAAGAACTTACCGAATCATTTTAGGGGAGAAGGAAGAGATACAAACCCTAGACGTCCTCCCTTCAAATAGTTGATAACTCCTTAATGGATTGATCTTGTTATTTTATGTAGAATCTTTATCATTCACGTCAGTATTTAAGAAAAATATGCCAAGAAGAATAACCAAGAAACATAGAGCTCCAAGAAATGACATTGAGAAAAAACCAAGAAAATATCTTCTATTAAATGACTCCAATAAGGATCTCCAGCAATTCACAACAAAATGAGTGAGAGGAGTGCCTATATTTATAGATGAGGCTCCCAACTCCTCTTCACTCTTTATTCCCCAAAATTATGCTAAGGAATAAAATAAAATGACTTGTCATCCACACAAATCAGAGACTAAGTCAAAAAGTACAATTAAATTATGCTTTACATGTTTAAAACCCTCATAAAAGGGTGGCGTCAACTTTAGAAGAGGGTCGATTTGGCCTTTTTGGTACAAAATTTCACTTGAAGAGTCTTGGGGAGGGATTACAATGTGGCAAGGAATATTCCTTGGATGGCCTCACCCCTAGCCAAAATAAAACCCCAAAAGTGGATGACTTTATCATTTGCTTAACAAGCCATCAAAAGGTGATCATAAAGTGAATCCACATCAAAGGGTAGGTGTCAAGTGATCTCCATCAAGTACTAAATCACATGAGTGACCTCCACATCATCAAATTAGGCTCAAAATAGCCCCAACATCCTCATGAAGTGTCGCCAAATGAAATTGACCCTCTTTTAGTGAGTAAATTGCTTTAAAATGTGCCAAAGGAGAGGGATTTTTTTGCTTCTGACAAATGGCGAGCATAGAGGATGTCCATGTGGATGAAAGTATCTCGTTTGTGCCTCGAAGAGGGTGAAAAATGCCTCAAAATCCATGATATGCCTAAAAAAATGTGAAACTAAATAATCATGTGTGGAATAATCTCCAAAGGCCCAAGTGTGGTACATACATGAGAAAGAGAGGGTCCATGTGGTTAAGGTGTGCTAAACAATGGGTGCAAAAACTCTTACAAAGTGCAATAACCTTTTACATAGAAAAAGAATAAGTTATTAGTTGGGGCCCCGTAAATCATGTATCCTAGTAGATCCACCTAAGAATGTCCACATACCTACCCAATACATAAATTCCCAACATCAGAGGGAGTTACAACCTCCAAAGGGGTATTCAGTCGGAGCAATAAAACCAAGAACCCTAAGAATGGGGACTCAAGGGACACACAATGATTTCCCACCTAAGGGGATTTGGGTAACCTATAATGAACACTTGTACATCAAAAACATCCCATCATAGCCACATACAAAGAAATCATCACACTTTGGACACATCAGAGTAGTCACATCTCGTGAAAAAAAGTAGGGTACACTGTAGAGAATCTAGGGTGTAAAAAATCTCTCCAACTTGGGGACATGTGCTCATCTAGAGAGTACATGAGAACTCCAAAATCTAGGAAACATTTAGACCTGAAACATTCTCACAAAATGGATATTAAATGCAAGGGAGGGGAAGACACATGTGCCTTATCCTTTCCTTGAGATAAAAATAAATCTGAGCATGATATGAGATGAATGAAGTACATGACGCCAACCTTTAAATAATTTCATAGAATGTAAACATCATTTCCTTTATTTAAAAATGAACAAAATGTGCAGCAGCAACACTCAATAAAATTGAAACACACAAGTTAATTTAATTCTCATGGTAAAGATCTTATTCATTCTAACCTACCATAACATAATAAACATAACATGCTAAGTAAAATCATAAATCCAATGTACCCATTTAATGATTTCAAGATGCCTTGAAATTTACCTTTATGCTTAGTCACAAACCAAAATAATGAAACATCAAGGATCTACTAAGCACATGTCGACATCTCCTTTACCTTTCTTCGGTTGAAATCTAAAGTACGATCATTATCATGTGAAAGAAGGATGAAGGCATGCCAAGGTTTACATGTATTGTTGCAAGATCATTCAATCCAAAGGTGGATAGGTATTATGTAATCTTTTTTTTTGTCATGAGCATAAGGCAAACCATCATTGCTACTCGTCAAACTATCTAGCAAGAGGGACTATAAAGGTGTCTCCAATAGAAACCTACACGAATATTGTTGCCCCTTGTTGTTCTTGATTATATATATGGATGAAGTATGAGAAAACCCATCATTTCGGAAAAAAATGTAAATCCATGACTCATGGCTAGCTAAACCTATATATGGAATTGAAAATTCTTGTAATAATCCCAAGACCGAGCATGTTGATGTCTACCAAAATTTACATATCTAAAACCATTATCACTAGATATGTTTCCTTGAATGTGAAAGTCATGAGTTGAGGAATTCCATGGCTGAAAAAAATTTGTTGTTAGTTGGCCATGAAAAACTTCTTTCGGTACCTACAAATCATCCCCATTGGTGGGATGACATGCCTATTCTTTCGTAGTGAATTTATCTTTACATTCAATGACTATGTTCAACTCTCCACGGGACCACAAATATGCAATTTTACCTTCACCATATGTAACTTAAATGGGATCCCCATCAAAATAAAACAACTTATATCCCATTTAAGTATTTTAATACGGAGAAGAGCATCAATATTCTCAATCTTGTTTTTGTCATGTTCTCCATCAAATAAGGGCTCCTCCATTAGATTTTCTCTTCCAAGTTGCTAAAAGCAGTATCATGAAACTTGAAATATTGAAAGGGAGTACATCATATCAAACACATGCTTTCATGTGGTGGACAACTGACAGATGCTTGGATGTTCATGTCATCAAAGATTTATTCATATACTTGGTCTTCAAATATCTTGTGATTTCCAATGGCAGCATGAGTAGATTCTTTGTCATCTTCTTCTTCTTGGGTAGTTTCAACGAACTTATCATCTTCAAGAGAAAAAGAAGGTTCTTCTTCAATATTTTCTTCCAAAAGGTCATGTTTATCAATCACATCATGAACGTTATTGACATATTCCACTTGGGGTACATGTTCCTCATCCTTTCCAAATTCTGAAATGTTGTGCAACAATGGCTCATGGGAGGGAGGAGAGGGATGAGCCTCTTCCTGACTAGTTTCATCATCTTTATAAGGAGGTATTTGGCCTTCTTTGATGGTCCTTTGTGGATCATAAATTGTTCTGACCTATAGGATAGTGGGAATCCCTCTCTCATAATAGCCCCAATGTCTGCAAAATGCCTCAAGGAACACTAGAAAAGATGGAATTTCTCCCTTCTCGAGAGATTTAAACCAAGACATTACCTCATTTCGCAATCCAAATGAAAACAATTTCATCGTGCGATCTTAAAAAATGATGTCATTGTCTCTACAAAATTCAAAGAATGTTAAAAGATGGCATGAGGTTGAATCAACATTCCCACAAAAATCTAGGATCTCCCCTAGATCCACATTGGGATCCTCATAAAAATGAGCCAAGACATTTGAGAAATCAAGTGGAAAAAAATATTGAACCAACTATCGATTTCCATTTAACGTTGGGGCCCGAGTAACCCATGCATTAGAATGAAGCTCTCCTGGACAAAATGGAACACCTGCAAAATCCAAAGGAGCAAACAAATCTTCCCAAAAAATTTCTTTGTCAAAGGCCATATTAAAAAAATACACAATGATGACTTATTAATATCATAGGATTTCATACCAATCATATAAATACCAAATATGTGGAGTCTCCAATATAACTTGAGAATTATGAGAGTTTAGTTTCATAGTTAATTCACCAATGCTTCGAATCAATCTCAAGTTACCTTTCGATCTTTATTTATGGGAATTACCTCTTGTAATGTACTTATTTTATACTTTCTTTGAGTGGAGTCTCCAAATGAAACAAATAAAGGTTAGAAATAACAATAATCTTATGAATATTCCAATACAAGAAAACTTTCCCAATAACATAGCGGGATAATATCGTCAAGTTCTAGGAAACGAAACAACAAATATGTCCTCAACAACGACTCCAAAAAATGTTACCACACAAACTATCATCCCTTGGAGGTATTCTATGAGGATAACACAACATGAGAAATGCACCACTGTCATCTTAGTAGAATATCCCCTTCACTTTAGGCCAACTCTTTGAGACCAAGTGGGGTATCCCAATCCTTCCAACTACACACCTCAATATACTCTAGATAGACCAGTGCCTAAGTAGTTGAATACCTTAATAAAATTAAACCAAATGTTATGGAAATAAAGCTACAATATAAATATGGTTTGGATAATTATAAGAGTGTTGATATCTGAAATAAATAGTTACAACAGAAAATACAAACCAGCACTATGATTTCACTCTTTAAATGAAGAAACAACCACCTTTTATCGCACAAGAGTGAGATATTTTTCATAAACCAAGCACCAATGATACACATGAGTTATACCTTGATTGTACAATGTACTATGGACTATATTTTTACTGTCCAAAGCTTTTGTAATCTTATTTATGATAGAAAAAAAAAAACATAGAAATTGCATATTTTGGGTGAGGAAAAGTGCCCCAAGAGTGCCTAAATTGACTTAGAATGATGGATCTTGGGTACTTCATCTATGGAAATGAAAAAACCTTGAAAAAACACCCCAACAATGATAATTCCAAGTGAAAATGGATAATATCTAAACAACTATCTCAAACTTGCAAAAAATGGTGGTGAAACCCCCTAGGGTTTCACCAGAAATATCCAAAATGAAATATGACAGCAATGAACCACTTAGGAGATGAATTTAACCATTATAATTTTGATAAATAAACTTAATAATAAAATCCAAAATGAAATATGAACTAAGGTATGGTGAGATTTCACCTTTTAGGCTTGAACCTTAGTTCTAAGGTTTCACCAATTCTGATTTTTATTGTTGTAATTAATTTCCAGAATTGATAAAAATCTTGAATCAGCCACAAGAATGTTCAATAAGACAATGGAGTACGATCCAAAAGGGTCGATTTTCCTTCTAGGGTTAAAAATAAACAATTTAGGACAAACCCTTAGATAAAGATGTTTAGAAAACAAAGACAAATTGTTAGCTTTGCATTAGACAATGAAATAAATATTTTTGATGGTTAATATTTTGTTAGGATATTTAGACACTTAGGAGTTAGTTAAGATCTACTTGGTATAATGTGTCGTTAGGTAAAAGTGTGTTTCTTAGTGTGTTTCTTTAGCATGCATAAGTATGCATTTGTAGTTAGGAAATCTGACAGTCACGATATGTTCCCAACATAGAGTGATCCGACGGTTCATACTCTCTTCGATCTTAATGGCCATTAATCCGTGGCTTAACACCCGATTGGTCCATGATCTCTATTTAAAGAGCATGGAGGGTCATTTTCTGAATGATCCATTGTGAGAAACTCTCTTGTAAAATCTCTTTGTAATCTTTTTCTTTGCATTAATAAACTGCTCCAAGTGGTCGTGTTGGCTAGGGCCGTGGAAGTTTCCCCGTAGGGGTTTTACCACGTGAAAACATCGGTGTGTTGATCTTTGATCTAGTTATGTGAGTGGTTACTGAAGGTGTTCTTCTTCTGTTGGAATACCTGTGTTGTCAAACATGGTATCAGAGCATGTCTGAAGACCCGCTCTTGTTGTAGATCGAGATCGTGAAGCCGAGTTGCCTCATCTCCATTTTCTGTCATTTTTGTACATTTATGGGCTGAGAGGACTATTCCATTGTGTCTGGAGTGCTCATTTCAGTCAGGAACACTTTTCGTTTCACTCGGAAAAAAAATTGTTTGCCCAAGATACAACCATTACAGTCAAATCCAGAGGTATATAAAGCTTGAATACGCATTTTTAAAATTTTTGGCATAGTAGTATTTTAGTTTTATTTCGGTTTAGTTTTATTTATTTTCGCGTTGCTACTCTTTTAGATATGCATATGCTCTTTGCCCCACTCCCTGTGCGATCTCGGAAAATCAGAAACATATAGGAAAAGGTGCATCTTCTGGGTAATCTAACTGAGATCTAACCCTTGTTGTCATCGAGAAGCAAAAAAAATTCTTGTGTGAAAAGAGTTTTTTTTTAGCACGTTCTCCAAGGTCATCTTCCACAACAACAACACCCCCAATCCTCCTTCTGAACATTACAATATGTTTTGCTAGATCATTTGGTTAAAATTTGCCTTATTAAGTAAGAGGTCTTGAGTTCAAGTCTCTCTTTTGTTACCTTTTTTGAAAAAGTACATGCTAAAATTGTAAAGTCTATTTCACTTCAAGTATAAAAGTGAATCACTATAAGTAGCTTTAATATTTTATTTTAGAGTTATTTATTTTGCATCCATATTCTCTGTTATAAAGTAACTTCATTGTAAAAGTGATCCCCACTTCTCTTTATAAAAGTGGGTCACTTCATAAATAAACTTATACAATCATGTGGTCATTTGGTTACCGATTGTGCCTTTTTTAAAAACGGCATAACTCTAACATCGGAAGTTCATTTTCAGTGCCTTTTTTTTTTAAACCGCATAACTTTTCAAGCTCTTTCCATCCAGATTATCAGTTTCAGTTTTTAAATCCACATTACCTGCATATTTAATATGGATTCTACAACTATTGTCTTGCTTACCAACAACAACTACTTCCAATGGAAATCTCATATGGAAGATTTATTAAGAAGTAAAGGCTTGTACCGGATTACCTTGGGAAAGGAAAAAGCACCCATTGATGATGATAAGAAAGCCAAGTGTGATAATAGGAATAACGAATCACATGGACTAATCGAAATTTCCATCTCTCCTGATTTAAGGTACCACCTTCAAGATATTGATGACCCCAAAGAAGCTTGGAACATGATTGAATCTGTGTTTGGTAAACTCAACATTATTCAAGCACAACAGTTAGAAAATCAAAAACTGACCTTGAGTCCAAATGATTTTTCTTTCCTTGGAGACTATCTATCTAGGTTTAAAACTCTCAAAATTTTATGTGAATAATGTAAGATAAAGATGGAGGAAGAGTGTTGCATCTATCTTATTCTTTCTAAGCTAGGTAGTGCATATTCTATGTTTGTATCTACCTTTTATGCCATGAGATAGGCTCTAGGGGAAGAAGCTTATGAAAAACCCACTCTTGAGTCCTTTTGTGCTTCTTTGATTTGAGAGGAAGATAATCTTGTACAATTTGGAGTGATCAACACGACAGGTCTAGCCAACAAAGCCTTAGTTACCCAGCAGAAAGATAAACCCAAGTATCCCAAGAAGCAACATCCTCGCTACAACAACAAACAACATAAGGGTCCCAAACCTACTCAGACAGCTTCAGCTCCCACTGGTGACAAAGGAGAAAAATATAAAAGTAAGAATACTAATAGACATTTTCACAAAGTCTCTTACAGAAGCGAAGTTCTCCAAACTTCGATCTATGTTAGGAGTTCAGGAAGTTGTCATTAAGGGGGGATAGGCTCTAATGCCTCC
>JASDQU010100920.1:352002-364674 GCA_032191745.1 Picea mariana | reverse complement strand
AGAAATTGACTGAAGGAGGTGATGTACATGAATATATTTCCAGACTTAAGAACATTAAGCAGGAAATACTAAATGTTGGTTTTCAAGCAGTAGATGATAGTTTCATGACCACAATTTTAATTGTTGGATTGCCTTCTTCCTATACACATTTTTTGGAAACTTTACAAGTAACTGGCAAGTTAGATAAGCTTATGTTTGATGAACTAAGTGAAATTTTATCTCAACACAAAAAAACTTTTGGAAAGAAAAAGCAAATTGGGGAAGATGTTTTTTTCACAGAAGCCAGCACAAGTAAATCTTCAAGTGATAGTTTTAGAAGCAAAGGAAGAGGAAATTTTTTCCAAGGTCGTTGTCGAAGCCAAAATAGAGAAAACAATTTTCAAGGCAGAGGGTATTTTCAAGGTAGAGGAAACAGTCAAGGCAGAGGGTATTTTCAAGGAAGAGGAAATAGTCAAGGCAGAGCCTATTTTCAAGGCAACAGTCAAGGCAGAGGTCAAACTCCACATAGAGGTCAAAGAAGGGGCAAAGGAAAGAATTCAGGAAGAGGGAGAGCTTTCAGTCAAATTATTTATAGAAGATGTAATAAAGTTGGTCATTATGCAGAAGATTGTCGAACTTCCATTGATAAAATTTCCAAGTTTCATCAAAACACAACACAGTTTGCAAATGATTGAGATGATGATGGATCAGAATATGTGTTTACCTCATCTTCAACATTACAGATTTCAACTAATTTTCAAAGTGATTATGAAGATGCTTGGATTCTAGATTTAGGAGCATCTCAACACATGACTTTTAGACGTGGTTTTTTTTGGAATTTTCAAGAATGCCATCTTAATTATGTCTTTCTTGCAGATAATACCAAACATACTCCTTATGGAAAAGGTCTAGTTAAAGTTTATTTACCCGATATTGGAGAACAAATGATTTCAAATGTATGGTATATACCCACCTTTAAAAAGAATTTGTTGTCTTTAGTCACGATTCGACAAGAAGGACATCAGGTGATTATGGAAGATGGATTAGTTAAGATTAATTCAGTCAAACAGAATATGAAAACAGTGATGACAGGTTATGAAGATGGAAAACTGTTAAGGATGAAAGGGACAATTATTCCAAGACATTCATGCTTTAAAGGAACAATAAGTACAAGTATTTCACCTATCAGATTGTGGCATGTGAGATATGGACATCTCAACTTTGAAAGTCTCTCTCAACTACAAAAACAAGGGATGGTTAAAAGACTTCCCACTTTCAAAAAGGAGAATTCAAAATGTGAAGCATGCATCTATGGCAAACAGAGTCAAGAGAGTTTTCCAACAAGTTCATGGCATGCAAATAGGTGTTTGCAACTAGTTCATAGTGATGTTTGTGGACCACTAGAAACTTCTTTGGGTGGTTGCAAATATTTTTTATTCTTCATTGATGATTTCAATAGAGTGACTTGGGTTTACTTCTTGAAGGAAAAGTCAGAAGTATTTGATAAGTTTAAGATATTTCATCAACTTGTTGAAAACGAAGTTAAAGAAAAGATAGGAACTCTCAAGACAGATAATGGAGGGGAATTCACTTCTAATGAATTCAAAACTTATTGCACTGACAATGGGATAAGAAGACATCTTACAAATTTCTACATTCCTCAACAAAATGGAGTCGCGGAAAGAATGAATCGCACCTTGTTAAGCCTGGCAAGATCTATGTTAAGCTTTAAAAAGTTAAGTTCTACATATTGGGTGGAAGCAATCCATACAACTATCTACTTAAGGAAAAGATCTCCAACTGCTTCTTTGGACGGAATCACCCCTTATGAAGCATGGTTTGATTTCAAACATTGAGCTAAACATCTTAGAGTTTTTGGATTAGTATGTTATGTGTTAGTTCCAAAAGAAAAACGAACTAAGCTTGACTCAAGAAGCTTGAAGTGCACAATGATTGGGTATTCTGATGAGAAGAAAGGGTATCGACTTTTGTCCAACAAAAAATTTATTGTAAGCATGGATGTAATTTTTGATGAAACTGAAAGTAAGAGTGTTGAAGACATCGAAAGTCTTCTTCAAAAGTTAGAAACTAAAGGCAATCAAAGAAAAGGAAAAATGCAAAGTCAACCGAATTTACATAATTGGTATGAACTTGATTTTCCTTCATATGATGATGATACATCCAATCCATTTACATCAACAACATCATCAGGAGCTTCCAGTTGTTCATCAAACTCTCCTAGCAGCGGTAGTTCATCTGACAATGATTCTCCATCTCCAGAATCTTCAACTGATCGACGAACATCAGTTTACATTAATCCAATTTACAATAATGGAAATTCAAATCCTCAAACAAGTGAACATCAACTACCAAAATGGGCAGTTCAACTTTTGAAACATGTAAGGCCTAATGAGCGGAATAAAATAGGAACAAGGGGATCACACGATAGTGAAGAAAATTTTTTCTTGGTAGCAAATGATTTTACTGAACCTTCCACATACAAAGAAGCAATAAAACATAAATAATGGCAACAGGCTATGGTTGAAGAGTATCAAGAAGTAATTGATAACAACACTTGGAAACTTGTTGATTGTCCTACAAGTGTTAAACTGATCGGATGCAAATGGGTTTACAGAATTAAATACAACCAACATGGTGAAGTTGACAAGTATAAAGCACACCTTGTAGCTAAAGGTTTTGTGCAACAAGAAGGCATTGATTATGAGGAAACTTTTGCTCCTACAGCTAAAGGGAATACCATCCGATTAACACTTGCATTGGCCTCTCAGAAAGGTTGGAAAGTTCATCAAATGGATGTCAAAAGTGCTTTTATCAATGGAGACTTACAGGAAGATGTATATATGCAACAACCACCAGGTTTTGAAATTGCAGGGCAGGAACATAAAGTCCGCAAATTAATTAAGGCTTTATATGGGTTAAAGCAAGCTCCCCGAGCTTGGTATACCAAAATGGATGAATACCTTAGGAAGGTTGGTTTTCAATGAAGTGAATATGATGATACTTTGTATATCCGTCAACAAGGTCCATATTTGGTGATTCTGATTATGTATGTAGATGATTTGATCATTACAGGAAACAATGATGATCATATTGCACAGGTGAAAAAGGAGTTACATGCAGGTTTTAAAATGACAGATTTGGGATTACTTCACTACTATCTTGGAATTGAAGTATTCCAATGTCCACATCATATTTTCATTTCTCAAAGTAAGTATGCAGCATAAATTCTTCAATGGTTTGGCATGCAGGATTGAAAACCATCTCTTACCCCTATGGAACAAAACTTGAAACTTTCAAATTTGAAAGGTGGGGAAATGGTAGACAGCAATATTTATAGACAGTTGATTGGCAGCTTGATTTATTTGACAAACACTCGACCATATCTATCTTATGAAATCAGTATTCTTTCACGCTTTATGTAGAAACCACGGGACAGCCACTGGAATGCAACCAAAAGAGTTCTTCGATATATCCAAGGAACAAAAAAATTTGGTCTTCTTTACAAAAAGACCAAAAATTGTGTACTTCAAACGCCGACTTTGCCAAAAGTATTGATGATCGAGCATCAACATCAGGTTATTTAATGAACATGGATTTAGCAGAAGTGTCTTGGAATTGTAAGAAACAAGATACAGTTGCCACCTCTATAGCAGAAGCAGAATACATCTCAGCATGGGAAGCAACATGTGAAATTGTTTGGTTACGCAGAATTTTAGAGGACTTGGGAATTTCTCAAGCAGAAGCTACATCATTATTCATAGACAGTCAGTCAGCCATTAAGCTTGCCAAGAATCCAGTTTTTCATTCAAAGACAAAGCATGTGGACACCAATTATTATCATATCAGATCACTCATTACAAAGGATGTCATCAAGACAATTTATTGTCCTTCAGAAGATCAAATCTCCGACATTTTCACAAAACCTCTTGGCAAAATAAAATTTACTAAGTTCAGGGATGAACTTGGTATATGTTGTAATGTATCTTTGGATCATAGGGGGGAATGTTAGATAATCCAAAATACAAATATCATAGTTAGAATAATATGATTATTAATTTAGGATATTAAATTAATAATCTNAATGGAGACATTTAGAAATAGAGTATTGTTGTAAAAGATATGACTCTAGAAAGGTGTCGTATCTTAGGCTCTAAATTAGGAGTATAGTTAGAAGATTGTTAAGATAGCATTTATTGTAAATGGACACTTGTTTATTTAATAAGTGAGCCATAACTAGAGTTTGTTAGGACATTTAGCTTATATATAGCTCATTGCAAGAGTGTTGAGTTGTTCGAGTGTAAACTCTTGCAAATTCTCATATGTAATTTTTTTTCCTATTTAATAAAACTGAGTGTCTGAGGACACTTCTGCCATTAAGGTACAGGTCCTGACATTATCCTGCATGCATATACCTTTACCACAATGAATACGAGTCATTGATCTTATCCCTAGATCGATTCTAAACCACACGATTCCAAATGCAACAAACCCGACATAGAAGTATTTGACCGAGAATTTAGACTGAGAGCAGAGCTTTGATTTTCCAAATTCAACCACAAAACCCAATCACGGTATGAGATTACGAGGTATTAATGTGTGGGTTCCTTGCAGGTCCACCCACCGATCGTTCACAGATCAACGGTTCACAGTGTTTGCAGAATCCACAATGTGTTCGCTCTTTATCGGAGAGTTCAATCTCCGCAATCCGAAAGGTGCTCTCCCAACTCTTTTAATCGTGGCCATTGATCATCCACCCCAATGAGATCAACGGTGTTGGTTGATTGTGGGGTGTGAACTAGTGGGCCCGTTAATTATGCCTTCATGCTCTGTAATCAATATTAGTCGTTCGATTTACAATCGGACCCCAATCTCAAAACAAAGCTATATTGAATTTAAATTACGGGCACAAGCTCCATCGTTAACTTGTGTGCCCATTCGATTTTCGCAATGAATACGGGTCATCGATCTTATCGAACGACTGGCTTTTGATCCGTTAACTCCAGTGGACATTGAAATCGATCTGACGACTGAGATTGGTTTCCTTCCAATAAATGACTCATGTTCACTTCCATTGTCAGGTTCCTGATTAACCTGATTCAATCATGGTTTTCTCTCGTGATCCTCATGATCTCGATCTGTAGTTGATCGAAGGAATTTCTACGATCTCTTAGTAAAGGTTTTTGACCTTTTGAGTCAACAGAGATCATTTGGTTCAGATGCTCCTGCATCATACAATCAATCTTCATTGCTAGAGGTTCACACCTCCATCATTCGGGTTCTCATTCCTGAATCATACCCTACTTGGGTATCCATGGCATACAATTGCCCTTTCAAAATTTCGTGCATAACATGAGACAATAAAAAATATTTCAGAAGGGATTCTCACCCAATCTTTTCATATCTGTTCTTGGCTGCTAGCACCCTCTTTCTGATTTTTACCTTATAAAAACAGTGCTTTAGGGGGATTCTTATAGTCCTGTCAACTATCTTTCGACTGTAGCCTTCCCATGGTCATCCTCTGCTTGAGGTTTCCCATCATTGGTAGCTTTCTTCCTCAACAGTTCCAATTCCTTTTTATACACAACATGCATCCTTGGTTGGAATATCAATTAAAATGCAAGTATCATCCATTCAAATCCATAAAACATCTTCAAAATTTCCTAGCATATCTTTATGTTCTTCATCACATTATCCTCAAAGGTTTTCATGAATGCAATACAAACAGTTCTCAATTGTTTCTGCATTAATACAATCGTCATCACTATGGTGTCAAAACATTTACCTTTATTAGTAAATCAACTTTCTCATTCCAAAGGAAACATAACACATAGCAAGAAAGGAGTTAGGGGCTCTGCCCTTCTTCCAAATCTTTGCTTTTTCAACTTACTCCATGTTGGGATATCCCTGCTCCTTTCCTTGAGAAGCCTTGGTTAGACCTCACCCTAACCTTTTGGATACAACAACATGCTTTAATAGCAAGCTTTTTGTTCATAGTGGATCATGAACCTATGCATCCTGTACATTATCATTCGGTTCTCAGAGTGGTCAATATTCAGTTGTTAGTCTTCCTCTTACATATTTTATTTTAAAATGTAATCCAAGATTCTTATATATACAGGCTTTGCATCCCATTGCCCAACCTTCCACAATTATTAGGGTTGTGACTCTGTTCTTCTGACAGAGTCCTTAGACAGTTTCCTTCACAGGGAACTTCTTCAACATGCAACTTCCTCATTGCATATCCATGACTATCTGTGATGGCCTCGACTTTGAATTAGCTTCAGATTGTTAATAATCATTCTTTAAGGGACATAGGCATGCATTTCTGACATGCATTCCAGATTATGCATCCACACATATTCTAGTTTTTGTGAACTTGCATCCATGATGTACTTAGCCATGTTCATAATCATTTGCCTCTTATTATGACAACAGATCATCCTTACTCGTTTACTCTTTCATCTATTTGTACTAAATTTTCCTATGGAGATGGAGCACATTCCCCTTAAGATATCATTCAAAACAGAACTTTTGTCACTCTTCAAAATGGATTCAACCATGCATCCATGGTACTCATTCAATCTTGGCAAGTGATATGCTTGCATCACATTTCACTCATCAGGGAAACCATATTGGGCATTTAGTATACTTATACTCTTACATCATACATGTGCATCTCTTGCACATTTAATATCATTCGTACCTAACTGGTATTAATATTAGGATTCATATCAAGAAGCTTCACAATGCATTAAATCCATGCATTCAAACATACACACACAACTAAGTATTCATCATTAGTGTTCTTTAGTTAGAGATTACAATCTCTTACATGACTAATCTCACGGTTATAAATCATAATGATGTTTCCTTCTCTTTATGGCAATAACCAACCAGGATCACTTTCCCTTTTATACTATAACAGCAGGCAAGAAAACCTTCTTACCTCAAATTCTATAGGACTTTACCCATCTCACCTTTCCTCTGGTCATGAGGAGTTATATAATTCGAGTTTAATATAAAGCAGTAATTATACTTCCAAGGATCCTACCTGATCCTATCAGATTCCTTTAATCCCACAAAGGTATTAACCATTATATAATTAGCCATCATCAATGCATGAGGTTCCAACTGCCCATGCTTAGAGGCAGTGTTATGAACACTAGGTCATTCGTCCTTTGGGCTTCATCTACCCTTAACAGAACCCTTCCACCTTCAACTATCCACATTCAAGTCTTATTATTAATGTTAATTAGTATATCCCTACTCTGGTAAGAGTAGTTATCACTTTGACAAAGGGTTAAAGAAATTATTCTACTGAAATTCAACAAGAATTCCCAAAATCACAGGTTCAATCTGCATTCCTTCTCCTCAAGGAGTAAATGCAGATAACAATACCTATTTATGAAACTCATGCATGAGCCCAAGAAGGCCAACTGTTGTAACCATGCTCTAATACCAATTTGTAACACACCCATGACAGGGCATAAAAATTTCGTTCTCCTTCAGAGAACAATAACCTCAATAAGGGGTCTATATTTCATTCTTCTCTCCCAGGGCTTTCCAACCATGGCCTCCATGCTTCGAACTGAGCTCGGAACTGAAAAATATCATCTTCTAAGTCCTTCAGGTTCTTCCATTCCCCTTATACTTGCATATGATCGTGAGTTGTGACCAAATTCCAAAAAAACAGGTGCTAAGGCAACCACAGCACGAATTCCCTCGGAATGACAATTCTCTGAAGTTCACAATCTGAAGTTGCGTGTCCTTGGGGATTATCGATGGTCCTGATTCACTTCAAGACTTCAGAATTCGGAAGTTTCAAACATTCCTACACATTTTTTCTCCGAAGTACGCCATACCTAGAGTTACAGATCAAGAGCCACACGTCCCTTCGCAATCAACGACTGTGATCCACATCGAGACTCTGGTGTTGAGGAGTTTCAAACTCTTACGCACTCATTCCTCCCAAAGTGATTTCACCTAGATACAACGAATTTCCGCCATGCGTCCCTCTGGATTTGATGGTCCAGGTTATCATCCCTTTCGATAATTCAATATCGCTATTCTTCCTGAGCTTTGTTAGCTCTGAAAGGATTAAGAGATTTGCGCTCTTTCTCTTGAACTTAATACTTGGAATAATTCTTTCGCGCACCCCTTACGCTCATTCCTCAACTCTAGGACTTAAGTGGTTCTCAGTCTCTGCTTGCCTCGTAGAGAGCTTGTGCATACGTGCACTATCTCTCTTGAGCTTTAAAAAAATCCTTCCTCCCAGGGACTCAGAACAACTAGGAGTGTCGACATTCATACGTGAAACTATGCCAAGGTTCGATGAAATCACAGTTTGTGGCTCTAGCTTAAGCCACCACAGGGTTCAAGCATCTACGAGTACAATTCATGTCTGAACCCTATAATTTTTTACTTGCCTAATTATACAATCGAGCAGAAATAAAAGGGATATAGTATAACTGTTAAGCAATCATGCACATCCCTGAAACATTCACAGTATATCCAATTTTATTACACAGTTACAACTCAATTACAAAAGGTAGGAGAATACTTATATATTACAAGTTGCAACCAACTAACTATGGGTGTGTGCTTTTCCACCCAACCATAGGCTCAGAGGCATTCATTCTTAGCACTCTGGCCACCCCCGTGCCAAGCCATGATATCACAAGGGAATTTACGCCATCTCTCAGAGAGACTCTCTCTGTCATAGCAACCCTGCGAGGTTTATCAGATGCTTCCTCAGCATCAAGCTCGTGTTCTAGTTCTTCAGGTCATGTTCTCTGCACTCCCTTTTGGTTCGTGCACCTCCTTCCAAGCTTGCACCCTCGTCTGGTGTCTCCTCTCTTACCATTCCCTTGTATGTATCTTACCTTCCTTATTTAGGAAGGTTTCCGACCTATCATGTTCCTTCTGTCAGAAGGAAGCTCGGGTCTGCAAGTCTTTGTGGTACTTCGGGCTGACATCCCATGTTTCCATTCATGGGGAGGGTTGATTGTTCAACCACCAGTCCTTTCCTTAATTAAATGATTCTTTCCTCTATAGATATCATGGCTCGTACTTCAAGGCTTCAATCCCCAACAGTTAGTTATGGGAAATTTAACAATAATACATTTACATCGTCCACATGTCTTAGCACGATAATCCTATTTTGTGATTAATTACAAGCTGGGGGAAACAGGGGTGTTACATCTATGTCTCGTCTAAGATTCATCATTTATATGGGAATGAGAAACAAGATACTACATTAGTCCCAAAAATTGATGTTGAGGTTGACAGGAATGGAGTCGCAACTGCAAGGGGCAGAGCGCTCCTTGAATTCTATTGATGAGTATGGTATTAGATACTGACGTGGAAGCGTGATGATTGTTTGTTAAAGGTAGACAATATTAGAGGGAAATGGGATTCAATACTTCCCTTGGTTGGGGAAAAAGTGGCAGCTAGAAGTGGTGGAAATTGAATATTCAATGAGACAAAAAGTGGTCTGAAGTCAAGGAGACAGTCAGGTACTTTCCATCTATTGTCAAATTGTAACTTAGAGTGACAAGGCTACATATATGGGTGTTTAACGGGTAAAAAATCATGGATATTGACTAAGGGTGTTGGGATACTCAAAGTTTGGCCAATAAAACAAGTTTTTGTACACAAAGTTTGTTTATATGAATTCCCCAACCAAAGGTGACAAAGGTTGCCACCGAGTGAAAAATGGTGCCATATAATATGATGGCATATGTTTCTTTACAAGATGAAAAAGAAAACAACACTTTATACACTCCAAAAATAAATGAAACAACTTAGGTTGAATGTGCAACAGAAATGGGTGCCCCTATGAAAATATGGCTTGGCCTTGTGGGGTCACGAGTACTTTGGTACAATATGAAGGGTGGGGGCCCCATGGGTGGGTTTATGTGTTAGGTCAGTGGATGAGGGATTGATATTCAAATGGCCAACTGATCTTGGAGGAGATGGGGGGGCAATGAAAATTTGGAGTTTCATTGAACAAAATCAACCCAAAACTTACAAAAAGGTGGGAGTCCAAGGGTGAATAGGTCAACAATATGATGAGGAGAAAAATGAGGTGCATTCTTGGATATGCGAACTATTGTGGACTCCCTGTATCTATGGGATAAAATAGCATGAGTTTAATAGTTCCTAGGGGATATAATAAGATGTGATAAAACTCATGTTGGTGGATTAAAAAACTACTGACAAATTCAACACCTAAATGTATAGGGGGTTGGGTGAAGGTGTTGTATTATTGAGTGTTGGAAATCTAAAGGAAGATGTGAGAGGGTGATACTGGTAAATGCAATTGTTCTCAAAGGGAGTGCCTATATGACAGTTTGAATCATATACCTGAAGGGATCGTGGGATGGCCATATGGTATGTGTTGATGAGGTTTCTAATGAGTACTTGCAACCAAAAATCAAAATACACAAAGTGAAAAAATATTTGATAATAAAGAACACAACTAAATTTGGAAAATTGCATGGTAAGAAAGCGTACTTGTGTCCTCGGGATCCGTGATGGGGCCCCATGGAATATGTGTATAATGTAAATCAAAACATACCATTGTGTAGAATGGAGAATGAGGATCCCAGTGGTGCAAACGGTTTGAAAAATTGAGTTCATGAGCTCCCATATGAGTAACCAGAAGTTTGGGTTCTAGGTGTATAAATGGTAGTGGGGAAGTTGTCTTTGGGACACGCTTTATTGAGGTCTCTAAAGTCAGTGTAGACTCATATGGTTCCTTATTTTTTGTTAACTAGGATGGGGTTGGAGACCCAAGAGATGTATGCAATGGGGTATATGAACCCAACAATATGTAATTTGTCGATTTCAGCTTTGATAGACAATTCTTTAGAAGGATGCAGGGGTCATTATTTTTGACGAACTAGTGCAATTTCAAGCAATGCATCGATTCTATGTTCAACAATGGTGGGGTTGAGGCTAGGTATTTTGGTATAGGACCAGGAAAAAATGTCACGATATTCTTGAAAAAGAGCTTTGTAAGCAAGAACTTATTCAGTGGAATATGTGGTGTCGAGGGTGAGTTCTTCGACGATGTCGGGTTTGATAGAAATTTCCACTTTAATGGAGGGGGGGATGTTGGCCATGTTTCCCTCTTCAAAATAATCTAGGGTAGGAATTGGTTTTTTGAACTAATATGTATGTCCTAGAGGAATGAAGTCTTTTGTTTCCACCGCCCACACATTGGATTTCTTAGCGATAAGGAAAGTATATGATGGAAGAAAGACTGAATGATGGTGCATGTCACCCCATGGGTAGTTTGGTGTCATTGTGGCCTCAAGAATGTGTTCATTGGAGTGAAAAATGGTGTGCTCTAAGGGATCCTTTTTATTAAGATTATGTGAGTCTAGTGCAATGATGCTAGATATGGTGGAAGAATAAAAAAATTGTTGAGAGAGTGCAAGTCACTGGCACTTGTGGAATAATGATACTATCATCAAAAAGGATGATCAATTTCACCATAGGAATTGGTTCTTCATGGGAAGAAAGGTAGTAGATATGCATGGTTGTGTGTGTATTTGGGTCCTTAGGAGGAGGAAGAATCTCTTGTCGATGGATTACTAGTGAATTAGGTGGGGTCGGAGGAAAGGTATCCAATGATAATGGTAATGGAAAGTTGGGAGGGGAAAAAGGTATGACATATTTCTCTAGAATGGGTGAGTGTGGTATGCCGTGGGGTCTATCTTCCCTAGAATTCTTAATGAAATTCATTTTGCGGTTACGTTGTGTGATGAATGGACACCTATAAGTGAAATGGTCTATTTCACCACAAAGTCTACAAGGGCAGGTCAGACCTTCATTGATCGTGGTGGACATATAGCATATGTTAGGAGAATCAACCTGGTTGGGTACGGTTGGTGGTGGTACTACTGGATTGGGTTCGAGAAAGGATGTTTGCCACAATGGTGTGTGTAATGGCCATATTGTCAGCAGATGGAACATGCAAAGTTGGTACGCCAAGTTTTGTTGTGCGTAGTGGTCAATTTTGTAGTAGGTGTGGGGAATATGCCTACTAGTGTTGGTAATAACAGTGTTTCCTAGGGAAGATGGATAAGGTTTCTGAGATCTGGAAGGGTAGGACATAAGTGTTTGGGATGACCTTGGGCTCCATAGAGCGCACATGGTGATTGGACTTGAGTGGTGGCTAGAGTATTTCCCAAAACTTTCTTCTTCTTATCTCTTGTGAGGGAATATTGGTTCCTATTTGTTGGAGGTATGGGAGGTTGACCCCAGTCGATGTGGGAAACACATTTGGTTGAGTAGGAAGAGATGGTGTGGATATTGGTACCATCAATGATGGTTCAAGATACCAAATAGGGATGGCTATTACCATGATAGGAAGGGTAAGGGTTGAGGCTACCTAATACACCATTACTCTTAATGGTGGAAAGAAGAACGATATTTGAGTGAGGATAGGAGAGGACTAATCATTTGGTTTTTTTGTGAAAAAAGTGAATACATAAACCTGGGCAGAATCTGAAGGTGATAAAAGGGGTGGGTCTCCCTGATAAGTGCCCAAGAGTGATGGGTCATGAAAAAATTGTGTACTTATCACTACCATTTCGAGACTTTTGAATGTTCCCCAATGAGGGGAACGATATTGTCTAGATATAGGGAAGGGAAAGGTTCATA
>JASDQU010100920.1:319759-339042 GCA_032191745.1 Picea mariana | reverse complement strand
GGGTTCTTGGTTTTATTGCTCCGACTTGATACCCTTTTGGAGGTTGTAACTCCCTCTGATGTTGGGAATTTATGTCTTGGGTAGGTATGTGGACATTCTTAGGTGGATCTACTAGGATACATGATTTACGGGGCCCCAACTAATAACTTATTCTTTTTCTATGTAAAAGGTTATTACACTTTGTAAGAGTTTTTGCACCCATGGTTTAGCACACCTTAACCACATGGACCCTCTCTTTCTCATGTATGTACCACACTTGGGCCTTTGGAGATTATTCTACACATGATTATTTAGTTTCACATTTTTTGAGGCATATCACAGATTTTGAGGCATTTTTCACCCTCTTTGAGGCACAAACGAGATACTTTCATCCATATGGACATCCTCTATGCTCGCCATTTGTCAGAAGCCAAAAAATCCCTCTCCTTTAGCACATTTTAAAGCAATTTACTCACTAAAAGAGGGTCAATTTCATTTGGCGGCACTTCATGAGGATGTTGGGGCTATTTTGAGCCTAATTTGATGATGTGGAGGTCACTCATGTGATTTAGTACTTGATGGAGATCACTTGACACCTACCCTTTGATGTGGATTCACTTTATGATCACCTTTTGATGGCTTGTTAAGAAAATTATAAAGTCCATCCACTTTTGGGGTTTTATTTTGGCTAGGGGTGAGGCCATCCAAGGAATATTCCTTGCCACATTTTAATCCCTCCCCAAGACTCTTGAAGTGAAATTTTGTACCAAAAAGGCCAAATCGACCCTCTTCTAAAGTTGACGCCACCCTTTTATGAGGGTTTTAAACATGTAAAGCATCATTTAATTGTACTTTTTGACTTAGTCTCTGATTTGTGTGGATGACAAGTCATTTTATTTTATTCATTAGCATAATTTTGGGGAATAAAGAGTGAAGAGGAGTTGAGAGACTCATCTATAAATATAGGCACTCTCACTCATTTTGTTGTGAATTGCTGGAGATCGTTATTGGAGTCATTTAATAGAAAATATTTTCTTGTTTTTTTCTCAATGTCATTTCTTGGAGCTCTATGTTTCTTGGTTATTCTTCTTGGCATATTTTTCTTAAAGTCCGATTTGAATGATAAAGATTCTACATAAAATAACAAGATCAATCCATTAAGGAGTTATCAACTATTTGAATGGAACATGTCTAGGGTTTGTATCTCTTCCTTCTCCCCTAAAACGATTCAGTAAGTTCTTATCTCTTGTCTTGATTAGTTCTATGCTCCTTGGCAAGGGTTTTAAGTATTCTTTTCAAGTATTTTGTTGATATTCTTGGTGAAGGTTATTCCATTGGGAAAACCCTTCTTGTTGTGCCTTGATTTCATGGTTTTTCTTGATTAGACAAGAAATTACTAGCCTTGTGGCCATAATATCTCACTATAATCCATAAATGTGGATAACCAATTCTTAGAGGGGCATACTTCTTGACCCCATAAGCCCTAGGTGGAGATAGGCTAAGCCCTAACTCCCAACACTCACCAACCAAAACCCCTAGAAATTTAATTATTTTATGTTATGTCTTATAAAACATAAAAATAAAAATATGTATAAAAATAAACCGTCAAAAATATTTATTTCATTGTCTAGTGCAAAGCTATCAGTTTATCTTAGTTTTCTAGACTTCTTTATCCAATGGTTTGTGCTAAATTGTTGATTTTTAACCCTAGAAGGAAAATTGGCCCACTTGGACCACGATTCATTGTCTTATATAGCATTCTTGTGGCTGATTTAATTTTTTTTATCAATTATGGAAATTAATTGCAACAATAAAAATAAGAATTGGTGAAACCCTAAAACTAGGGTTGAACCCTAAAAGGTGAAATATAGCCCTTCCCTAGTTCATATTTCACTTTGGAATTGTTTATTAAGTTTATATAGCACATTATGATGGAAAAATTCATCTCCTAAGTGATTCATTGTTTTCATATTTCATTTTGGATAGCTTTGGTGAAACCCTAAGGGGATTCACCACCATTTTTTGCAAGTTTTAGATAATTTCTTGGATATAATTCATTTGGACTTGAAATTTGTGATTGATGGGATTTTTTTATAATGTTTATTTATTTCCCTAGCTGAAGTACCCAATATTAATAATTCTAAGTGATTTTAGACACTCTTGGGACACTTTTCCTCACCCAAAATCTACAGTTTCCGTGTTTTTAAATCATAAAACAGATTATGTAATCTTTGGAAAGTAGAACGCTAGTCCATATTACAACATAAAATCAAGGTATAACTTAGGTATATCATTGGTCCTTTTTTTATGCAATAATATCTCACTCTTGTGCTGCAAAAGGTGGTTGTTTCTTCATTTAAAGAGTGAAATCATAGTGCTAGTTTGTATTTTCTGTTATAAATGTTTATTTCAGATCTCAACACTCTTATATTTATCTCATATCCCTATTKATATTGTAACTTTATTTCCCTAACACTTGGTTGAATATTTTTAAGGTATTTGGCTACTTAGGCACTGGTCTATCTAACGTATATTGAGGTGTGTAGTTGGAAGGATTGGGATACCCCCCKTGGTCTCTAAGACTGTTATACCAAAAATTGCCACATCAATTGCATTTGTGATATGGATTAGTCCTTTTCCCTAGGTTGCAAACTTAAATCCCATCCTCCTTCATCAAAATCACCTAAAAAACAACATTTTTGTTTCCATCCATGAGTCACCCATTTACAAACCATGGATGTCCACGCCTTGATAATTTTCAACTCGCGGATTCCCTAAAAAATATGAAAAAACAAAAATATTCCACATTTTCGGGCGGGTTTTTTGGTTGGGCTCGTTCCCAAAATTCCCTTGGTTTGTACAAAATAGAATTCAACCACCTCAACCTCTTGAGGATAGTATAAAAGCACCTATGAGGGCATGGGTAAGGAGTACATCCTTGGTACAAGATTATGCTGATATTTTTTCAAGATTCCCTCATTCCCCTATCCTCTGAGTAGCATCTTTATTATGGAAACTCATTTTCCAGCATTCCTTCCTCCCCTATATATGATTGTAGGGTGTGTTCCTATCCCTTTTGGATCATTTGAGGAAGACTCATCCTGCAGAGTTGATGCTTGAAGGACCAATAAAGGAACTTGGGAAGTTGGCTTCAAGGAAGTTCTGATAGTTAGAGTTAGGTTGTAACTACCTACTCATACTGTTTTTAGTAAAAGTGTTCTCTTTCGCTCCATATCTGTGTAATATTGTTCAATCTATTTGTATACGTTTACTTGCTTTACATATCTGAATTTTATTATTACATGTATGACTTGTTTTCATAACTACCTGGTGAAAACATAGATTTGATCTCCTTTTGTAGGCTGATATTGAAAAATATTAGGAGTGAATCAAAGGTTGAGAGCGAGGAATGACATCAAGTGATATGATACAAGGTGTGACCTCTTCTCTTCTCTCTTCCAAAAGTAGTTATTTGATTACCAATTTGTGTGTGTGAGGGTAGCGTCTGTCTTTTGAATACAATAAGGTTTTGTTGTTACATGACCCAAGGTCATAAGGAAAAATCCCATTAACATAATTGGCGACCATACTGGGGATCTTTCTCCTAGTTTGGATCATTTTGAGGTTTTCTTGTGTTGTCTTGATTGCTATGAATTTCTTGTTTTCTGAGATTTTCTTTCAAATCATCTATCATCTAGAAATGTTTTCTAAGTTTCTAGAAGCCTCCTTTGTTGGAATACTGAGAGGNGAATCAATATAATCACTTTTACCACTTTTAACCACAATATATAAACTTCAATCATATCATCAGTATATCATCAATATATAATCAGTGTATCATGAGCATATAAACATAAGCAACATCACATCAAGTACACAGTACACCATAATTTACGTGGAAACCCAAATGGGAGAAAACCATAGAATGCTTTCTTATATATCAAAGAATACATTCATTGGAAGCACCAACTTCCCAATTCTCCAAATGCAACTAGAAGGAGGCTACGACCCCCTATTTACAGGTTCCAACCTGAAGGAAGCTACAACTTCCTGAATTCTCTCACTCCAGCCAGAATTGGCTACAACCCCCTGATTCTCAGGCTCCAACTCCCTGATTCTTCGGCTCCAACCAGAAGGAGGCTACCAACCCCTTTCTTTTCCCCATATTGCCACCCTGAAATATAAATGCAGACCAACTTGTCACCACCACAATCACTACCATTGTCACTTCCATTGTCATTGTCATTGTCACTGCCATTGTCATTGTCACTGCCACTGCCACTGTCATTACCACTGTCACATCAACCTATAACCTATCAACATGTCACTGTATCCAACCTATCACTGATCAACCTATCCAATTTGTCAATGTCACTGATACTCAACTAGATCCTCTCACATGGATCATATACCAAGGACACCTCTCAACTAGATGTCCAACATCACTGATACATGCCTCCAACTCCCTGATTCTCTGGCTCCAATCGGAAGGAGGCTACAATCCCCTTTCTTTTTCCCATATTGTTGTCATTGCCACTATCACATCAACCTTTAACCTATCAACATGTCACCGTATCCAACATGTCATTGATCAACCTATCCAATTTGTCAATTTCACTGATACTCAACTAGAGCCTCTCACATGGATCATATACCAAGGACACCTCTCAACTAGATGTCCAACATCACCGATACATGCCTCTACCAAGCATGTACCAAGATCACCAACATACCATCACAAGATACATGTCTCAACCATTTACCAAAGAATTCACCAAACCATCAACTTGTACCATACCAAACATCAATCGTGTACCACAACCCTTACCACACCTAGTTAATCAACCATGCACCAACACTTGTACTAAACCGTGCATCAACCATGCACCAACACATGTGCCAAACCGTGCATCAACCATGCACCATAACCTGTACCATATGCCTCAACCATCAACCATGTACATCAACACCATACCAAGTACCAATCCTATACCAGACCCTGTATCAACCATGCACATCAACAATTTACATGAACACATGTACCATACCATGTACCAACAATGTATCTCAACTATATACCATATCACTCAATCATGCCATACACCATGTACCATAGGATATATCAATAAAGTACCATCAAAGGTGTACCTCAACAAAGTACCAAACAACCAATATCATATACCAAGTATATGCCTCAACCATGCACCTAATATGTGCCTCAAGCATGTGCCAATGCCTCAACAATATACCAAAGACTTGCCTCAAACATGCCTCAACCATCAAACATGTACATCAACACCAGACCAAGTACCAATCCTATACCAGACCCTGTATCAACCATGCACATCAACAATTTACATGAACACATGTACCATACCATGTACCAACAATGTATCTCAACCATATACCATATCACTCAATCATGCCATACACCATGTACCATAGGATATATCAATAAAGTACCATCAAAGGTGTACCTCAACAAAGTACCAAACAACCAATATCATATACCAAGTATATGCCTCAAGCATGCAACTAATATGTGCCTCAAGCATGTGCCAATGCCTCAACAATATACCAAAGACTTGCCTCAAACATGCACCATAACATCATCAACATGTAACCCTCAAAACATGCATATAAAAATACCTGTAACTCTGTAAAAAACTTGGTGTATGTGATCACACACCTCCATACCTTCCTCAACTTCATCAACAAGAGAATATAATCTTCATCAAGCTTTACCTCAATCTCACAAAACTAGTTTTTGGATTAGTCACAAACCCTAACTTTCAACAAGCATAGATCCGTACCTATAATGAATAAAGATCTGAAAATTCTACCCAATATTATTCAATATCTTCTAACAATTCCTCCAAGTTTCATTGCTTGGAACATCCCATAAAAGGAGTTATAGAAAAAATGACAGACCTTGATGAATTCTAGCTTATTCTAGAGAGCGCACTTGTAGAGCATGCCACACATAGAATATTTGATATCTAGATATAAAAATAATGTACAACACACTAAAAACTGTATTATGTCCTATTTATTTGGTCTCACTAAATTTTTATCCTCTATGAAGAAGTTATCACTATTTTACCTAGAACACCTGTTTGAGACTAGTTTTTGGACTAGGAAAAACCCTATATTTCACAGAGTGTATCTCAGAAAATGCTATGACCCAGATATTTAAATTATTACCACAGGTACCTTTACATGTCTTCTCAACCTCTTCAAAGTTTCACTATTTGAATCATTCTAAAAAAATAGTTATAGCAAAAATGGTAAGATGACCTAAAAATAACATACCTTAGAACACATCCTCACAAGACTTCATCCTCCCTTTGAATTTCGTCCTTATTCACTTCATCTTCCCATTGAAATTTGCCTCAAATCTCCTTAGTTACCTTAGATAACAATCATTTTCTCACTTAAAAAATATTCAATAGAATGTGTGTGTGAATGTACTTACGAGTGACTTCTTGAGGTGTATATATACTTTTTCTAAGTAACATCTTTCCTTAACTTTAGGGCTTCTTGAAATTTCTTGTTACAACCACTTTACCCTTTCAATAATGACTTGCAACCAATTAGGGGATTATTAACCCATATTTGGGGATTCCATAGGGGATTATTGACCCATATTTGGGGTTTCCAAATTCATGACCTCATAACTCCTTCAACGTGAGGAACCACATGGCGTACCACCTATCACTGGAAACAACATGACGGGGAATATACATCCATGAGTGTCTTACCTGCATTTACACTATCCTTCATGTCCATATTACTCAACCAACTTTGGGTACCATAACCATACCTCTGAGGCTTTGTGTAGACTTCATCAAATGAACTCATCACATCTGTTGACATTAACCACTCCATCAATGACAACTAACTCACCATCAATCTCAACTACATATCAAGGGCTTCCAGACTTGTCCAAGGTTTGACATCAATCTCCAAGAGTTGACATCAATCACAACCAACTTTCCAACATATTTCTGGATTGGATTTTTTATTTTTCAAGTTTTACTGATCCATCTGCACTTTGTCCCTTTACAAGTTGTGAATATCCACGATTCACCTTTGTATGACCTGCAGATGTCCACTAGTCCTAGTGTACACAATCATGTATCTGTGTAAGATTTATTTTTTAATCCTTTCTCTTTGTTCTAGGAGGGTTTGGTTTGGTTCTTTAGTATAATCTGAGACTTTTGGGATTGATTTTGCTTTTGATTGCTGTGTCAAGTCTCTAAAAAATTTGAAATCATCTAAAATATCTTGCTTTTGGTTAGGTTAGTATTTTGGTTATAAGGTTCTTTAGGTGGGTCAAAAGGTCAGTCGTGTGTGGCTAGACCGAGTTTCAGTTTTATTGTTGTGTTTCAATGATTCTTGACTGTTTTCTTTCTTCCTCTTTACCTTCTTCCCTTTGTTCATAAAAGAATAAGGAAAATCACATCTCATTTGCATTTCATTTATTTTAGTAACATAAAAGACAAAACTACTTGTTTATTGGTCATTCTTCTTTGGTTCCCTTGTCTTTCAACTTTTCAAGAAAATAATTTGCTTACTAGCACTTAGGTCTTTAGGCATGTTGCTTGCTTTGGTAGAAAGAAAAAGAAAATGAAAGAACCTAGTTTTTTGCTAGTTAGGTCTCTTTCTTTCTTTGCATTGTTTGCATTGTTATTTGAAAAATAAAAATATATTAGCATAGGATTTTGTTTTCTCCTCATATTGAAAGAATTTCAAAAGAAAAATAAGAAAGAATCCTTATTTTTTTTGCTTCTTTTGTTTCTCTTGAAAGTTGCATTGTACATTTTGCATTGAAAAAGGAAAAAATTGCATTTCAAGGTTTGAAGGATTGTTCATGCATTTTCTTTTTTGAAACTCTTTTTCATTGAAGAATTTGTGTAAATTTTTCTTTACCGGTGTTCTTATAAGTTTCATTTTTTCAAGAGTCTCAAACAAAATCAGTTTCACTCCATACCCTAAGAGTAAAACAACCACTAAAATGAATGCTAAACTTAACATGTACTAGACTTTGTTTGTAGGGTTCACAAACAAGTTTAGGGTTAGGGCATTGGATTAGGATTGGAGAGATAACTCTCCAAGGCCATTAAACACACATAGGATTTTGATCTAGGGAGAGTTAAAATCCAACTATTGTATACGTATAGCCGAGAATCTCCTCTAACATAGGAGTCAAACATGAGGTTGTGTAAAGGAGGGCTGAGGAGATGTCCCCTCCAAATTTTAATTGAGCATAGTGGAGAGATCGTATATTGGGGGATTTTCCTGAAGTGATACTGAACCTTCTAGCATCATTCCTTTTGAAGAGTTTCAGGCTTAGTTAGCTAGCCTATACATTCGAACCCGACTATCGAATGTACCCCCTGAATGTTGACTGCGAGTTGGTGATCTTAGTTTCTTTTCCTAGGGATCTCAGAGGTGACTATAGGGGTTTGCCATGGTACCTGGGGTAGATTTTGTATCACACTTTTCAGTACTGCTGGAGGGTGCCTCACGAAGTGTGGGTACTTACATCGAATAAGGTTGGATAGTGGAGGTTGGGATAACTGGTTCTCACTTATTCATTCATCAGTATCGGGACTTAATCAACCCGTGCCTTCGTCCAGAAGGTCCCTTTCCACTTTCTCATTCCTTTGGACTCACGACCTTATCCACTTGGGCTGAAGATTTTGAAAAGTTGTTTTCTTGTGATGTTTCTCTTAGGAATTTTTAGTGGAGTGCTTCTTTGTGTTGATGGCCTCAGTTTGTGTCAATATCACCACTTTTTTATTGTTTATTCAAGGTGGTTGACCAATTGCTCCGTTGATCGGGAAGGACCCATGGTCTTTCTCTTGAATGTTTGGAGCCACCTCTTAGAAGGCGTGGGTTGTTATACCACTGGTTCACTAAAGTTAGTGTGTGAGACTTTTTTGGACATGAAAAACCCTGCAAGGGACGAAACTGTGCATAATAAAGTCACGACAAAAGTTATTGAGGATACCAACCAAGGAACCCCTGCCCAAGGGGATTTTTGTGCTTTTCCTTTCTTTGGAAACATTGGTGCCCCCTTTATAGCCACTTTGAACATTCCTAGGTTTAATTTAGGACTATCGATTTGGTTGTACACCACTCAAAATGTCTCAAATTCTCTTGATACTTCTCAGATAAGCACCTTATGTCAAGGGCATCGTACATATTTCGATCCTTCACCTTATACATCTACCAAGTTTACTCCTTCTCCTTCTCCCTCTTCTGGTTAAAGTATTTCTACCAATAACTAGAAGTCTAAAAGGAATAGGAAGAGGAAGAGTAAGAAGAAGAAGTCACCAACCTATACTAGTCACATTGGAGACCTATCACTAGCCTTTGCGAGTTGTGTCGGGGACAAGCAATCATCCTTTGCAAGTCATGATGGAAGAACAATTCCATTCACTTCGAGTCATACCAGTGTAAAGTCACCAACCTTTGCTAGTCATGCTGGAAGTAAAAGTATAGTCACTGCTAGTCATACTGGCATCGAGTCACCAACCTCTGTGAGTCATGTTGGAGTCTTGTCACCAACCTCTACTAGTCACGTTGGATATGTGTTTCCAACCTCTGTTAATCATGCTAGGGGAAATTAACCAGCCTCTGTGAATCATGCTGGGAGAACAAGTCTAGTCACTACTAGTCATATTGACGTAAAGTCACCAACCTCTGTGAGTCATCTTGAAGACAAGCAACCAATTGTTGCAAATCATGATAGGGGCATGAGTCTAGTCACTACTAGTCATAATAGAAAAATTTCACAACCTCTGCAGTCATGTTGGAGATCAACTACTAGCCTCTGCAAGTCATGTTGGGAGCATGTCATCAGCCATTGCAAGTCATGATGGGGGCATTGATACGGTTGAAAATATTAGATGTATAGGACTTAATCCCAAGTTCCCTTGTAATATTTTCAAAGGAGATCGCCTTAATAATTTTTTCCTTGCTATTTCAATGGTACAAAGAGCATGGTCCTTATCTAATGTCCCTTCTAGTTTTGAGTCATATTTGATTTCCCAATAATCTATTCAACCAATGGTTCAGGAAGTGGTTGTGCCGATGCAATCTTCGACTGATATCACTCTCGTTTTGGGGGGGAGATGTGTCTCTTAACCATGTTTTCTCACATCCTATTCAATTAGTGGTTGATGAAGTGATATAGATGATGCAATCTTCGGTCGATCCCACGCTTCTCTTGGAGAGTGACTAGTATTCCAAAGTGGTCAAGACGACACAATATTTGACTGATCCCACTCTTCTTTCGGGGAGTGATGTGTCTTTCGACTATGTATTTAGAATTTCTAGTTCAGTACCTTCTAAACAAGGGTGAATTCCACTCTCTTCGAGTATGCTTCCTCCAAGTCCCAGGATGGTTTCCTTTGATTGGAATCATATTGTAGAGCCTCAACTTCCTTCTTTTGCACCTTTCCAAATAATGGTTATGGTTGAATCTATGTTGAAAGGCGTTCATCGATGTATTGTAGATGAAGGATCCTCTTCAAGTATTTTATCCTCCTCAACTTGGAAAGCATTGGGTTCTCCCAAGATTGTGTCATCTACTAGTGAGCTACTGGATTTCAACAAAAATCCTAGTGAATGTCTGATGATTCTTCCTTGGTTTCCTATCACCTTATGTGGGAAGACTGTTATAATTGATCTGTTAGTGGTTCTATACCCTTTAGAATTTAATATGATTCTTGGGAATGATTATGTTTATGCTATGAATGTTATGGTTTATACACTTTTTCATGTGATGCATTTCCCTCACATTAAAAGCATTTTCACTATCGATCAACTTTCATCTGATAATCACCATCCTAGTTCAATTTCAGCTCAAGTTTCCCCTTTATATGTTCCTAGTGTTTGAGTAGACTTTTCCCTGCCATGTGTGAATTATGTGGTGTCTTATCCTCGATGTTCAATTGATTCTAAGAAGGAATCTTTACAGTCATGCTTTCCTTCTCGGGACAAGATCTTGGCAATTGATCAGGTGGTGTATCCAATGGGGGCATGTGATCCTTCACTTCCCCCTTTTGTTTCGATGGATTGTTTTTTTCCTCTTGAGTCTGATGTTGTTGTTTGTAAGACCTTGAGCCTTGGTATTTGTGAGTTGTCGAGCCATAGTTTCATGGGTGTTGAGTTTCCTTTAGATGAGGCTATCCTTGAAGCTATGATTATGGATTTTCAACCTCTTCCTGAACTGAAAAATTTGGTTTCTTACAAAAGAAACCCTTGGCTTGGGCCTAGCAATGGTATCTACCTAGATCACTATGATGCATAATCCATAAGGATATGCATTTCTCTATACATATTGTACTTTTAGGGTTTCTTGTTTTCAAGTTTTGTATCCCATAATACTTGTTTTTATCAGAGGTTTCTATATTGGACTTATTAACTTCTATGTGAGTGTTTTTGGTCTTATATATAGGACTTTGAAGAAATTTTTATTTGGTAGATTTTATTCCATTTCGATACATTCTGACGAGTAATGATCTCGAAACTGGCATATAGATTAGATTTTCTCCTTTATGCATTTTTGCATTATTCATTTCTTGTTTTATTTTTCCTTAGGATCAATCCCACTGAGTTGCGACATGGAACTTTCTTTGTTGTTTATAAATGTCACAATTCATGTGGTAGAGCCTATATTCCATGGTTTCCCTAGTTATAACCCCTTTTCATTTTGGCTCTCATGCTGCAAGTTTTCTATTAGGCTTGGGGGTCTTTTTTAATCCCACCATGACTTTGCGTTGAAGCTGCATATATTATTCTCAATTTTTTTTTGGTCATTACCTATAGGACTCCCTCTAACATATGCTGCTACATATGTCAACATTTTTCAGACTCATCATTAGGTATTGTGTTCTTTACTAGCATATAGGGTAGGTTCCATTCTGCTTGCACGATACATTTATCCATATCACTCACATATCTTCCAGAGGGTCCACCCCATTCATTAATGGAATCATACCTTCAAGCTGCTTTAAAGGTGTCATTTATAGATGGTAGAGATTACCTCTCCATGGGTGTTCTAGTTAGTACTTCACTGGCATTTTTGACACCCATGCTACAATTATTTTAGTAGACTTGAAATCCCTGTTTATCCCTGCCATGTCCTTGCATTGAGGACTCATGAATTATTCTCAATATCTTGTTGAATAACCTACCCACGAGGCTTCCAAAATTTTGTCAAGTTGCAATTGCATTGCATATTAAATGCTCACGCTTCTAGACCTAATGTTGGCTTCAACTTGTTGTTGTTGAACCATTTTCTTATGCATTCCTACCAATTGTTAGCCTTGAAATTTATGCCTTTGCGACTCGACACCTTTATCCATGGAAGAGACATTCCCCTTAGCATCCTTATCTTGCACATGCTTCCTTGCATTGAGAGTAGGTATGCTCCTTGTGCTCTAGAACTAGTTTTCTTTCCCACAACACTCATTTCCTCCATTGTACTATAACATTATTTTATTCCTTTTCAGGATTTAATAACATGAAAAAGAAAAAAAAATAAAAAATAAAAACCAAAAAGAAGGGGGGAAAGCATCTATCTTTTTGTTGGTAGTAGTCTTGTCGCCCTTGAACAAAGCACAATATTTGAGTCAATGTCTCAATATTTTGGGTTTAGTATGGCGTTAAGATACTTTTTCTTGTTTTTTAGTATAATCTCCTATGATTGGTTATTCTTCCAACAATATGGAATGTTTGATGATGCCTCATGTATCACAAATGTATCCTAGTTTATATTCCATGTTGCCTAAGTTACATAATGTGTCATGGTTTTGTTCAAGGGAAGTTTTAGCCTGAGTTGGCCATTCTGCAGAAAGTCTCTGATGTTTCAAGTTGGCCTTCTTGTTTCAATCAAGTACATCTCATCATCACAAGTATCTTTGCATCTCACTCGTGCTAGTATAGAAGGTACTCATTGACTTCTTGATGGCGAGTCTGCTCTTATAGACTCTGACACATTGCTATGAGAGTATGACCTATAGTTTCACCCTAGGCTTATTTACAGCATTGATAGGTGACCTTTCACTTAGTAGATGACAAACCATCATTGGTTGTTGGCTGAGTGGTTTCCCTCATGTTTGACATCAACAATAATCATCACACATGGGGATTCATGTGGTACCTTGGTTTCGATTTGACCCCATTGGTGGATTCCTCATCTTTGTCAGTGGTCTTCGTTATTGAATACTATTTAGAGAGTCTATGTCATGCACTATTCCACTTGGTGCATGTCGGAGTCATACCTTGGTATGGTCCTTACAATATCTTCATGTGAGTTCTTCCAAATATTTGGCCTTCTGCTAACCCTTGTGCTAGATGATGAAGGATGTCTTAATGCCTTCCTTCCAACAGATATCTTCTTATTGAATTCAACACATATTTCTCTAGGATGGGGATCTAGAGTTATTTGTGGCACCTTGGGGATTTCAGTCATCAGTGGTAGGTTCCCTTGCTATTGATAGTGGGAATACATCAATGTCCTCTGATAGATAGATTCTATCAGGTGTTTGACACCAGTTCATTTATTCACACTTGTTAGATTGTACTGTGGTACCTTGATGCCCTTTATCATCATCAATGGGTCATATCACATTTGTTAACAGTATACATTAATGATCGATAATCAAATGGTGTCACTATGTTTGACCTCAACACATCTATTCACATAGTGTAGACTCGTACTGCATCAGATCGTTTTGAAGACTTCGGGTGAAGTACGAGCATCACATATTGTTTTCTCCTACTCGACATATATTGTACCACCCCTTATAAATTGGTACTTGTGGAGGATCAGTTTGTTCTCTCCATTGGTTCTAGATATCCTCTGATTTGATTTTGAGACATAGCTCCACTGTGTATCCATTTTTGGCCATGATCTACTTTTTGCATGGATCCACTATGTATTTGTCATGGCCATGATTGCTACTTTATATATATTACATGGATTCACTTTGTATTGTTCGTGGCCATGGACATTAGTCATACTTTCATATATGTCATGGATACGCAGTGTACTTGGTTTGGCAGCCATGCTTACATTTCTCCTAAGCACGGGTATGCCCGACTCGGGAAGAGAATACTCTTACTTGATTTCCGCTGATGATTTATGTTCTTGGATCAGCTGTTCGGGAACCTTCATTGGATCTACTTCAACGCATCCTCTCCTATCATAGTTATAGTGTCTTTTCACCATCAATTTCCATTTTGAACTCACACATTAGGGGGCATCTATTATACCACAAATTGCCACATCAATTGCATTTGTGAGATGGATTAATCCTTTTCCCTAGCTTACAAACTTAAATCCCATCCCCCTTCATCAAAATCACCTAAAAAAAAACATTTTTGTTTCCATTCGAGAGTCACCCATGTGAAAAATGTGGATGTTCATGCCTTGCTAGTTTGCAACTCACAAATTCCCTCAAAAATATGAAAAAAATAAAAATATTCCATATTTTTAGGCGGGTTTTTCGATTGGGCTCGTTCCTAAACTTCCCTTGTCCCATACACAATGGAATTCAACCACCTCAACCTCTTGATGATAGTATAAAAACATCTATGAGGGAATGGGTGAGGAGGAGATCCTTGGTGCAAGATTATGCTGACAATTTTGAAAGATTTCCTCATTCCTTGATCCTCTGAGTAACATCCCTATTATCGAAACTGATTTTCCAACATTCCTTCCTCCCTTATATATTACCATAGGGTGTTTTCCTATCCCTTCTGGGTAATCCGAGGAAGAATCTGCTAGAAAAATAGGTGTGCTTGTTTCACCATATACAATATAGCAATATTGTCACCCAACCATAGGCTGAAGCCACCCCCGAGCACCTTAACCTTTACAGAGAGAATAATTTTGGAAGAAAACCCTAGACCCAATAGCCAAACAAGGTAGCGTACCACTCTCCAAAGCTAGTGTATCAAGTAGAAATTCCAAATCATAACCAAGAGAAAGTCCAAGCCTAAAACCGAAAATACAAGTTGCAGTAGCTGCAGCTGCAAGTACTCTCCAAACTTGCGCACAACTGATTTTCTGTAGTTGCAAGAGAGAGGTGTCAAATTAGCTCTAGCACCCTCTTATTTATACTTCTTCTTTGTAGTTGTTTTGGCCGACTTCTCTTTCTGGAGGCTAAAAACTCAATATTAATTATTCTCTTTAGCCGACTTGTCTTCTAGGGTTATGTCCAAGGCTCTTAGGGTTTCTCTTTCTTCCCGGAAAATTCTAGTCTTTTCAAGGTTACACGTGGAGGTTAATACCTCCAGTAGCTACCATAATATCAACACTCCCTCCTATCTAGAGAGGTATTAAAGGCAATGGTATTGAGCACAAACAAACCATTCAATCGGTAGCATCATCATAGCCACACAAGCTATCTCATGATGAAATCACGAGCGCCATCATCACTATTAGTATCATCTGATAACATCAATTGCATCATCTCTCGAAGCCATTATCCATCTAAGTAACCATGCATGATAATGAATAAGTCACTCACTCCACAGAGTGATATAGAAACCATTCTTCTAATTCAGACATATCTCCTAGAAAAATAATTGTTCCAACAGATGTTGGAAGCCTCGTCATGGCTACAAGGACTATTCTTCTAATTCGAACATATGTCCTAGAAGACTGGTTGTCTTGGACCATTTTCCCTCCAACCACTACATTGAACTCAAGGAAAATGTATATCTTGTACAAATCTCTTCACTCTGATCACTTCTGTGAACTCAAGGAGATGGACCATTCTTCTAATCCATACATATGTCCTAGAAGAATAGTTTCCCATGGTACATCAACAATATGTCAACCTGGACCATTCTCTGTAGGGAGAATACATGTCAACTAGTAATTAGTCCTGCCTGCACCATTATTCGCCTGAAGAATGTTTGTCCATCAGTACATTGGCTATCCATCTAGCTGGAAATCATCTCCAACACTAGTGGTAGTCTGCATGGAAATTAGAGCAATGCCATTCAATAGAACATGACTGTGTCTATCCATAGTAGTACACAAATACTATCCAATGGTACACAACCACACCTAGTAGCACACGACTACTAACCAGTGACACATAGTCAAAACCAGTGGAACACATCCACCATAGTAGCATACAACTACTGTCTAGAGACATACAATTTACACAACAATCATATCATCTGATGTCAACCTGCATAACAATATCATGATACAAATTGATTCATCTGGGCCATTATTCCACTCACATCTATGAGATATGGAAGAGAATCTTCCCTCAAAGAGTAAAAACATCATCCATGGGATATCTAGACTATTCTTCCCAAGCAGAGAAGAATAGTGTCCCTGATTTCTGAGCCTAGACCATTCACCTAACTGGGCCATTCCTCTGGAATTAATCATAGTGCAATCTGGAGTGAATGAGTCTTCTCTAAGGAATGCCTGCCCTTGATTGTTGAACCTGGACCATTCACCTAACTGGGCCATTCATTCGACACTAATCATAGTGAAATCTGGAGAGAATGAGTTTACCCCAGGGAATGACTATCTTGACCATTTCCTAAGGAAATGACTGTCCTACACTAACCTCCAAAATGGAGCATTCTTCGAAACTGCTCACAACCGTGAACTTCAAAAGAATGACTGCTTGACAAGGAAGACAATTCTACTTGACCACTAGTCAGAGTAACTGCTAAGAATAATGACTATCCTAGACCATTCCCTCACACTGGCCACAAGGGGAATCACTGTCTATGGTACATCAACAATGTATCAGACCATTTTCATTATGAAAATGATTGTCCAATTTGGACCATTTCCTGAACTGGAAAATGCATGTCCTTCAGAAATCTAAAACCACTTTCCAAACTAGAAAGGAACTGCCCATCCTGGACCATCTTCCGAACTGGAAAATGACTACCCATAAATCAATAAGATATCAATGCTCCCTCCCAACCTGGGAGTAATCACTTCCTTTTCCAATAAGGAAGTTGTCTCCACGAGCCCCAACTTGTATCTTAAGTATGCAAGATTTTCATCTTGAATAGAGGCTTTCTCAAAATATCTGCTATTTTCTCTTCAGTGGAGATATACTGGAGAACCACTTCTCTCTTCTAGACTTTATCGCAAAGAATATAATTCTTGATATCAATGTACTTCGGTCTGTCATGGAACATTGGTTTTCTCTGAAAGCTTCACATAGCTCTGATCATTACAATATATCATGGTCGAATTCAACACTTCTGTTTCCTGCTAGCTCATGACATCATGGAAAAGCTCAAACTGAATCATATCCAAGTAGCACTTCTTCTGTCATCATGAGAGTTTTCCATGGATTATAAATCCATCATCCCAGACTTCTGAGTAACCATTCTGATACACTATCTCTGTCATAGAAAGTTTTTACCATGCTTCTGTTGTATATGAGATATTCTGCATCAAGTTGTTTGAATCCATACAAGGTCTTCTTATATCTGCATACATGGGTCTCTTTCTGGTATAAGCTTCTTCCTCAATTTGCTTTATTGGTAAGAACAATATTTTACATGTAAATTCCAACCCATGGATACTGCAGGAGGTATATCTGGTTTACTGGAACAAGTTGTCGTCATAGTCTTCTCCCTCCTCCTGGAAGAAACTTTGAATTTCACAATGCTTCCATTCATAAGTCTTTTTCACATTTTCTTACATACATTGTTCTTTATCATAACTTCCATTTATTCTTCTTGATTTCTTATAGTGGGGTCAAACCAAGCTGGTAGTCTTATGATTCTCGGTATAAAAACTAGTTGTTTTGGATTTTCTTTCTTTCTTGGAATCTTCATGTTCTTTCTCATGTTCCTCTTTATCTTTTGGGTCCATGGAGTCTTCTATAGATTTCATGCCCTAAAGATTCCAACTTCTTCCTTTCATCATAGGATCATGAATGTAGATAGACAACCAAGGATACTTAAGGCTTCTTTTCGAAGAAGACTTCTTCTAGAGTCAAACTGACCATGTGCTTCTTATCATGGATGCTACTTTCAATGGGAACATGGAAATATACTTCATAGTCCTCAATGGATCATATCATTTAGGATTAGATCCCTCCTAATCCTTTCTTCATGCATGAATTCCTGCTCTTCTTCTGTAATCAACTCCCTCCATCTAAGAGAGTCCATGCTTCCATCTGCATCCTTATTGCCTTCTGCAAAGTGTCACAAGTATTTTTCTAATTTCCTCTTGATTGTTGACTTCTTTTCGTTTTGACTTCTTTTGGATCTCTTCAGGTTTGATTCTGATTTCGGTCTATCTGGCAGTTGTTACTTATATAATAGCTTCCACATGAATTGTTACCAAAGATTGTCAACATACTTCATCTTTTTCATGTGTTTTGCTTCACTTGTAGTCATCATGATATCAATCCTTATCTTGTTATTCTTCCATAGGTATTGTTTCACTAAGCATCTTATTTGTATAGGAACTATGTAGACATGGTATGTATAAGAACTATGAAGAATATTGTTACCTTGACTAGAAGAAGAAGTCTGTTTTATCTTGTTTGGATTTCTTTGAGGGTTCCCTTTCTTCAACAATTGTTGATTCGTCTATTTCCTTCCTTTTCTTTAACTCGGGATAGTGGTTCCTGTAGTGACCATATTTTAGACAGATGAAGCACTGTATCTTTGACAAACCCTTTTCTTGATTTGGTTTCTTCCTTAAGTCAAACTTCTTCTTATTCATGAAATTCTCGAACTTTGTTGTGAAGGCTTGATCATCGTATTTCTTTTGGGATTTCTCTTTTGCATTAATCCTTGATTCTTCTTGTGCACAACAAGTCCAAAGTTCTTCAAATATGGGATACTCCTTTATTGTGTTCATGCTTGTGACAAATGCATCCCATGTCTTGGGAAGGCCATTGAGTAATATATTTACCAGTTCCTTTTCTAAAATGATTTCTTCAATAGCTTGTATTTGATCTCTTAACCGAGGGATTCTTACAAGGTATGATGTTATGTTATCATCGTCATTCATTTTCATGTCACAGAGCTCATTCTTCAGACACATTACTTGTCCAATGTTTTTGACTGAGAAGAGGTTAGTTAGGGCATCATACATCTTGTTAGATGAGTCAAGATGAGAGATGTAGGGTATCAAGTGGTATTTTATAGAGTCCACTATGATACTCATAGGATTGATGTCATTGTCCTTGAACTTCTCTATAACTACAACGTTTTGAGGTTCCTTCTTGTTTCCTTCTTCAAACTGTGGTTCCACGATCTTTCCTTTCATGATA
>JASDQU010100920.1:295242-309342 GCA_032191745.1 Picea mariana | reverse complement strand
ATATTTTAGTAAGAGTTAGAATAATGGCAAAACCAAAATTTTTGGTTATTGTGGTTTTCACAAACTAAAATGTAGAAGAGTTTTGGTCATTTGATATATATGCATCATTTCTTTATTGCATTTGTATTGCTAAGCAAATTGGATATGCTTTAACTTAGTATTTAAAAAGTAGCTATATTTGGCATCAAATTCTCTCTAATATTTTCAACACTATTACCACATCTCTCATAGTCAACGATAAATGCAAGTTAAGAATGGTCTCTCATGACATGTTAGTGGCAATGCAAACATGGAAGAACAACAATATGCTAACTTGGAGGGATTATTCTAGGTACTTTCACAATGAATTTGAATATATTGTAAAAAGATGAAATATAAGAAATTGAATTATCTTTCCGATTATATAATTTTTATTTTTAGAATTTGTGTATGACTATGTGAAGTTTGAGTTTTTCTAACAATGGTATGTTATTTTTCATGCAAAATATAATGCGTATATTCTTGTTAGTGTAGGTCTTGAGTACCTAAATGATGTAATTTCCTTTTAAAAAACTATAGAATTCTAGAGAACACATTGTTCCTGTGCACAACTATTTTTCCAAAATTTATAATGTTAATTTCATATATTTTTAAATTATGAAAGTCATTATATCCTTGAAATTACAAGGCCATGCATTAGTGCAGGATACAAGGGTCTTAACATAATCAACCAATTTTTATTTTTTTTAAGATTGTAGATCTCGGTTTGTACTAGTGAAGTCTATAACTTTTTCTAAAATGGTTAAGGTGATAAAAAGATATAGCAAAAAAAAAACATGTATGTATTTTAATATTCTCATATATGTCAAGACAAAAATATATTAAAAATAGCAAACAACATTATTTTTTTTTCAATTATATATTTGAAATTCGCATAATCGATTTTATATGTGTGTGTAGTTTCATTGATGATGGATTTGTGTAGCCTATACATAAATAACATGAAAAATAGAGATATTGAGAGTCATTTAGAAAAATGGAAGTTTTGATGTATTTGAAGCTGAAACCACTAGGTTTGTCATTCTGAACCTAAATCCAAAGGAACCAAGTCAACAAACACATATGTTAAGTTGTCAATCCTGCCCAAAAAAAAATTGAATCAAAAGAACATGCACATGATCTAGAACACACCTGCGTTATAGAGCACGCAAGTGTTCTAGAGTGCATGCATGTTCCTATAACATGCACACATTATAGAGCACACGTGCATTCCTATAACGTGCACGTGTTATTATGACTAAGCTCACTTGTGCACAAGCAATGTGTCTAGAGGTCTAAATAAGGTCACATGAGGAGAATAATGGGCCTTGTGCCTAGTTATTCCCTAAGTCTAGGGGTAACTAAGGAGATCATGTCTCGAGGTCCACACGTAGCAGACATGGAGTTTCGAGAGTCAGATTGACCAACAGAGCCCGCAAGGTCCCTCCTAATCATGTTGATCACCACTCATCGGGTTCATCGAAGCAACATCCACTACATCGAATTGGTCCTGGAGGGCAACGGGTCTTGCTTCATGAGGTAACAAGTCTGGTATCATGGTAAGTGTCACTTTAATATTTGAAGCATTTGAACATGTTGCAAAGAATCCTTTCTTGGTTATGGAACGTTTGCTTGGAAATTATACCCTTTTCCTAATTTCACCTTGGTGGTTGTCTTGTGTCCTAGCAAGATGGTTACCCTTGGGGAGAGGGTTGATATTGGGTAGTTCCTTGAAGGGTCATCGTACCATTTCCATCCATACTTTCCACCTTCCACATTTATTCCCCTACGTCTCCACATATTTTGGGTTTTCAGGTTCATTGACCTAAGAAGGGATTGTACCTCATTTGTTTAATTTGAAAAGGGGGATTTGATGCACATGTTTGGGTAGTTCTCTTATTAGATGTGGCTTACTTGACATGATTCATATGACTTGTGGAACCTTGGAGGGCGTACTTTTTTGTCTTTACAGGACCATGCCTGATGGAAGCTATTCATGAAGGAATTGTGCCACTTGGACCTTTATAGGGGCTTGGAAGCCCATGAGATGGATGCTAGACCCCACGTCTAGGGAGCCATTGATGATGAGTGTTTCACCTTGAGGATAGAGGACACTACCTTTGGAGGAATCTTGACATCACTAGAGGATGAGGTTGCACCATTCTCCACTTGGATGTTGGCCTTTGAAGGCCTAGAGTGTCACCCCTATAATCCCTTGACGTCATCTCGGGCTAGGGCTTGATGAATCACATGGTGGTTTGACAGGAGGAGACACATGGCATGGCACTTTGGCACTTGAAGACATGACACATAGCCTTTGGAGGCCCAACGTTCCAACATTTCAGCCTTGATGTCACACTTATGATACCTACATCACCCTTCTAGGGCATGACATCACCTTATTAAGGATATTTTTTATGTAAATTTTATATCTTGAATTTATGAAAGATAAATTAGAGAGGTCGACCCTCTTATGTTTTGTTGTTGAAAACTTTAAGTGGACAAATTGGTTTTCAAGACCTCATATAAATAGAGTACCTTGGCATTTCATTTTAACATCACATTCTTCTCACACAAGTGAGAGACAAGTCTAAAATTTTCTCCCTATTGGGGTTATTGGCTCTTTTTACTCATGCACTATCTCTTGGAGGACAAGTGTGGAACATTCTTTGTTGATTTTTGGATAAATTTTCTGTAATTAGGTTTTGTCTTGTCATATCTTAGTGAAGTAAGTAATGTTCTGCAATTTCATTTCATCTTTTTGAATGTTTATGGTAAATTTTACTTGTTCATATTGAAGATCTTTGCTTGGTAAAACCCTAAGAGAGGAGCATAAGTACTTCCTCCTCTCACAAGATTAATTTCATCCATAAGTTTGTTAAGGAAATCCTACCTAGGGTTAAGCTCCTAAATCCCTAAAGTGCTATCACTTTAGGAGTTTGATTATAGACTCGTGATTATAATTTAATTCAAGAACTTAAGAAGGGAGAAAATGTTTCTAGAGCCCAAAGTGCTTGCACTCTAGCAATGCTTCTCTTTAAGGCTTGAAATCTAAGGCCCTAATATGCTAGCACCTTAGATTTCAAACCCTACCTCTTATATCTTGCTTCTATAATCCACAAACATATTTTATTGTTGTTGTAAAGGACTCCATATCCTTAAGGCACTTATCATTTAAGCTCTCTCTTGTGGTGAAAGTGGTCAACAAACTCTCAATTCTGATTCTTTCAAGATTTTTACTAACTTTACTAACTCTAACTTGAGCTAATTCACTAATATATTTGTTTTTATTACAAAAGTTTGATACAACCATCCTAACATACAATAATTTTTTGCATATATTGCCCTAATAGTGGCTTAACATAGCCAAAAATTGAATCTAATGATTGGACAATTTTCTATTGAGTAAATGCTAAATTTTCATGATGAATTGTTGTCATTCTGAAGTGTAATTTGTGTTGATGTTACAATTTATGTATTGTTGTTGTACCGTTGTTAACTACTACAATTTTACAACAGCCATAACATCCTTCATTGTCTAGTGTCCTTAAGAGGTTTTACTTGCATACTTGTACTTGGAAATATTCATGTACATGCTATAAGTGTTCTTGTTCTTCGCAGGTACTCATACAAACTTCATACCTCTTTTCCCTTTGACCTAGACTTTGACTTAGGTGATCAAGAGAGGGGGTGGTAGGATTGGATATCAAACTTGTTACTTTGATACCTTGAGGTCACCAGGGAGGCATCCCTTGTGGTGGACCTCCTCCATCACTAAAACAAGGGGATTTCTTACTAAGGTGATAGTGGTAGGATTTCCTATAGTTACACAATATTTGGTGATCTTGTGTTGGGATTTGCACAACTAAAAATCTTGCAATAACATGCCCTAAATGATGCTTGTCGGACTCAGTATCCATAAAAAACACCTACAACCCACAAATATTCTTCAACTATAGTGTTGAACACGTCCTTGAATGACCACACAAGAACCTTGTATGGTATATCTGGCCTACTAGAGGGATACATGTGCCATGATCAAACAACAACACATGCCTTGAACATGAATATGTATCAAGTGCACACCATAAATCATTATTTGGTCCATGGTTAGTTTTCTTTAACGTTTGAATGCGATACAAGTGCCATGAGTAGGTTTTGTGCACTAGAAATGGATTTTGAGATCTAAACATGGTAAGGGGGGAAATGAGTGGATTAAGCCCTAAATCAACCTTCTAGAGCTTAATTGATATGGTTAGGGGAGGAAAACACTTGGGACTTAGGCCCTAAACACTGCTTCCTGGGATCAATTGCCACAAATACACCTACAACCACAACACAAACTCTCTTTAGTATCAAAGTTGGATATGGATGTCATTAGGTGATTTTGCACACCAAGGATGGGTTGCAGGGCCTTGAACATTATCAAGGTAGGAAAAAAATCACTTGGTGAAATTATTGAATCTTCTCAGGCTCAACAACCTTGAATGAGTCCTTTGTAGGTTTTGTTTTGTAGGCCTTCTAGTGGGATATCAATGTGGTGAGTAGGTTTTGTGCATTAGAAATGGGTTTGGATGCCTAAACATGGTAAAGGTGGTAAATAAAGGATTTAATTCATAATTGGACCTTATTGAGCTTAAGTGACATGAATACAATCTAGACATGTTGATATGAGCCCTTGTTAGGGGGTCTTTTCCCTTGTAGTTGGATATGGATGCCATTAAGATGTTTCATGCAACACATTTGTGTATGGAGTCCTTGACCATAGTAATTATGGGGAAACAATTTCCTGAGGCCCTTGACATTGGTTGAGGGAGGGAAACAATGACCTTGGGCCATAAACATAACTTCTTGGGCTCAAGTGCCATGAACCACATCAAAAGAGATCAAGTGCCTTGATATGGTTGAGGGGGTAAACCCAAGCCTTAGTTGGAGTGCATATAGGGACAAACACAATACCAAACCTCTCGAGGTCTTAGGTAACTTCTAGGTCTCAAGGCTCATGAATGACACCTCAAATGACCATAGTTGACATCTCGAAGAGATATTTGGACTTCAAGTTGGGATATGGGCATTTATAAGATATTTTGGGAATGATTGAGGAAGGAAAGCCAAGCCTTAGGTCCTAGAGGAATCTACTAAGAATCTAGGGAAATCAGTGACATGTTGAACCATGACAAAGGACCTTGCCAATGTATCCTTGGTCTCTAGATGGGGATAGCCAACAATTTGAGTTTTTGAACATTGAGTATAAATCTCTATATCTTGGATATGCTTAGGGGAAAAATACCAAGAGTTAGGCCCTAAATGAAGCTTATAGGATTTTAGGGCTAAAAATGACACCTTGAACCACCACAAATGACCTATAAAGGGCATCCTTTGCCTCTAACTAGGTATACATGTACCTCTATCATTTTTAGCACTGGGTATGGATCTTGGGGCCTTAGACATGGAAAAGAGAGGAAACATGAACCTTACGCCCTAAAGGAAGCTTCTATCCATCCAAGAACAAGAAGGATGCCTCAAACAACGACACATGGCTTCTTGTGGGTATCATTGGCCTATGACTAGGGATGTTGGTGCCACTAGGTGGTTTTAAGTAGTAGGTATATGTTCAAAATCCTTGGAAATGATCTAGGGAAGAAGACCATGTATTAGGTCCTAAAGAAATCTTTGAGGCATCTAGAGCTAGGAAAAATTCCTCAAAGTACTACTCATGATTTCTGGAGGGTATACTTGGCCTCTGAGAAAGGATGTTGGTGCCCTCACAAGGTTTTGATCATTAAGTATGGGTCTCAAAACCTTGATACGATCAAGGGGGGAACTCAATCTTAGTTGAAGTACAAATATTTTATGCATCTAGGGCCAAACATGATGCCTCAAACCACCATACTCGACCTCTCAAGATTTTATATAGCTTATAGGGCTCAAGGGTTATGAATGACACCTCAAACCACTATAGATGACCTCTCAAGGGGATGTCCAAACTTCAAGTGGGGATATGGGAACTGTTGGGATTTTTTGAGAACTAGGTATGGGTCTTGGGTCCTTGGACATTATTGATAGAGGAAACACAAGCCTTGTTTCCTAAAGGAAACTTCTAGCCATCTAGGGCCATCAATGACATGTTGAAACACCACAAAGGACCTTTCTAGGGTATCCTTAGTCTCTAGATGGGGATAGTCATCATTATGAATTTTGAACCTTGAGTATGATTCTATGGAACCTTAATATGGTCAGGGAACAAACCCAAGAGGTATTCCCTAAAGGAAGCGTATAGGTTTTTGGGGCCAAAAATGACACCTTGAACTACCACAAATGACCTATCAAGGGAATCTTTTGCCTTGAACTAGGTATATAGGTACCACTGGAATTTTTTAGCATTGGATATGGGTCTCAAGGCCCTGGACATGGATAGGAGAGGAAACATGAACATTGGGCCCTAAAGGAATCTTTTAGCCATATAGGCTCAAGAAGAACACCTTGAACAACCACACATGGTCCCTTGAGTGTATCATTGACCTATGATTGGGAATACCAATGCTACTAGGTGGTTTTGAGCAGTAGGTATGTGTCCTAGGGCCCTAGACATGGACAAGGGAATAAATGTGAATTTTATGACCTAAAGGAAGCTTATATCCATCTAGGGCCAAGAAGGATGCCTTGAACAACCACACCATGTCCTCTTGAGTGTACCATTAGCCTATGATTGGGGATATCAGTGCCACTAGGTGGTTTAGAGTAGTATGTATATGTCCCAGGGCCCTGGAAATGATCTAGGGAAGAAGGCCATGCCTTAGGTCCTAAAGAAATCTTTGAGGCATCGAGAGCCATGAATAATTCCTCGAAGTACTACACATTACCTCTAGAGGGTATCATTGGCCTATGAGAAAGGATGTTAGTGCCCTCACAAGGTTTTGATAATTAGTTATGGGTCTCAAGGCCTTGATATGGTTGAGGGGTGAACTTGAGCCTTAGATAAAGTAAAAGGCCTCTAGGAATATAGGGATAAACATGAAACCTCAAACCACTAGACCCAACCTTTTGAGGTTTTAGGCAATTCTAGGGCTTAAGGGTCATGAATGACACCTCAAACAACCATAAATGACCTCTCAAGGTGATGTTTGACATTTAAGTGCATATATTGAAACCGTTAGGAGATTTTGATCACTATATATGGGTCTTGGGTCCTTGGACACAAATAAGAGATGGAATCCAAGCCTTAGGTCCTAAAGGAAGCTTCTAGGCATCCAGGGCCAATCAAGAACATGTTGAACCACCACAAAGGGCCTTCCCAGGGTATCATTTATATCTAGATGGGGATGATAAGGATTATGAATTTTTGAACATTGAGTATGAGTCTCTGGACCTTGGATATGGTCAGGGGAACAAACCCAAGATTTATGCCCTAAAGGAAACTTATAGCCTTCTAGAGCCAAGAATTGCACCTTGAACCACTAAAAATGGACTATTGAGGGCATCCTTTGCCTATAACTAGGTGTGTAGGTATCACTAACAATTTTTATCACTAGGTATGGGTCTTGGGGCCTTGGACATGGCAAGGGGAGGAAACATAAATGTTAGGCCCTAAAGGAAGCTTCTATCCATCTAGGGCCAAGAAGGATGCATTGAACAACCGCACATGGCCCTTAAGGGTATAATTGGCCTATGATTGGGGATGTTAGTGCCACTAAGTGGTTTTGAGTAGTAGATATGTGTCCCAAGGCCCTAGAAACAATATAAGAAAGAAGATATGCCTTAGGTGCTACAAAAATATTTAAGGCTTCTAGATCCATGAACAATTCCTTGAAGCACCACACATTACATCTAGAGGGTATTATTGGCCTCTAAGAAAGGATGTTAGTGCCCTCAGAAGGTTTTGATCATTAGGTGTGGTCTTAAGGCTTTAATATGGTTGGGTGGGGAAACAAAATCCTTAACTAAAATATAAAGCTTCTAGACATCTAGGGCCATACACGATGCCTCAAACCACCACACCTAACCTCTCAAGGTATTAGGTAGCTTCTAGGGATTAAGGGTCATGAATGACAACTCAAACGACCATAGATGACCTCTCAAGGGGATATTTAGTCTTCAAATGGAGATATGTGCATCATCAAGATATTTTGAGCAATAAGTATGGGTTTTGGGTCCTTGGACATGATCAATAGAGGAAAACTAGGCCTTAAGTGCCAAAAAAATCTTCTAGGCATTTGGGGTCATCAATGACATGTTGAACCACCACAAAGGACCTTTCGAGGATATCCTTGGTCTTCGAATGAGGATAGTCCAATATGAGTTTTTGAAAATTGTGTATGAGTCTCTAGATCCTATATATAGTTAGGGTAACAAACCCAAGAGTTAGGCTCTAAAGGAATCTTATAGTCTTTTGGGGCCAAGAATGACACCTTGAGCCACCAAAAAAAACGCATCGAGGGCATCCTTTACCTCTAACTAAGTATATAGGTACTATTAGCATTTTTAAGCACTAGGTATGGGTCTTGGGGCCCTAAACATGGCCAGGGAAGGAAACATGAATGTTAATCCCTAAAGGAATCTTATAACCATTCGAGGCCAAGAAGGATGCCCTAAACAACCACACATGGCCCCCTAATGGTAGTATCATTGGACTATTGTTGGGCATGGCAGTGACACTAAGTGGTTTTGAGTAGTAAGTGTGTGTCATAGGGTCTTGGAAATGATCTAGGGAAAAGGCCATGCCGTAGATCCTAAAGAAATCTTTGAGGCATCTAGAGCCATGAACAATGCCTCAAAGCACCACACATTACCTCTGGAGGGTATCCTTGGCCTCTAAGAAAGGATGTTAGTGCTCTCACAAGGGTTTTATCATTAAGTAAGGGTCTCAATCTCAGGAACCATGAAATAATGACACAAACCCTCTCTAGGGAATCCTTGATATAACTTCTCAAGCTCAAGTGTCATGAACAACACCAATACAAATCTTAGGCTCAATTGGTCCCATGCATCTTCCTATATTAATGTTAATTGTACATATTTAAAATTTTCCAAAAAGTGCATACTTTAACTAATGAAAATTTACCTTGTCAAGGACTATTTTAGATGTATAATCCTTTAAATGTGGATTAATTGTAGTAAGTCCTTCTAGTTATATCCTTTGCCATATTTACCTCTCTACACTTGGATCGATATTGTTTTCTCCTCCTCTTCTTATAATCAAATGATTTTTCCATTTAAGAATTTGTTCAGAACTTTAACTTTCATATCCACAAACCTCTTTGATTTTTATGGAACATAGTGAACAAGGGCCTTTTCCTTTCCATGGAAGTTCCCCAAAGAAATTCCTTTTGTAACCTATCAATATCCTTGATGACCTTGATACGAGAATTGTTCACGTGTTTCTTTAAATTCATAACCTTCCATTAAAGAAAATGATTTTTGTTTTTTTCTTGACCAATAATCATCCCTTCGAAGGCTAGGAGGAACAAGTTCAACACCTTATTAATTCGTTGCACATGCTTCATGTTGATCAACGTGCTCCCAATCCCTTTACACATTAATTTAGATAATGGAGATAAGGGGGTGATGCAACTAATTGTTTGGGTCATTTTTTCCATTTTGGAGTAGATCTTCAAATGTGTGGGATCAGATTGAAAATAGTAGATCACATAATTCATGAAATTCTTGGTTATTTTTTAAATCCAACAAATAGGAAAAGTTATTTCATGATTTTTCATGATGTAGATATTAGCTTTCCAAAAATCTATAATGCACCTTAATTAAATGATTTAGAAAAAAAGTCATATCCTTGGGAAGTTGACCATTACATACTAATGCAGTACATCTAACGCTTGGACTTGTACCTTCCATTATCTTCATCTTCTTGTGTCTTTTTATTTCTATTGCTATTTGTAATAAAACAAAGGAATTTCACTTCTTACCACATATTTTTTTTATGAATGACAATAACATACATCTAATTTTTATGAATGAGAATAACATACATTGTAAAGAACCCTTTCTGCTAAATCTACTTAAAATTTTCATTTTGGCGTAATAAAATTAACATCAGGCACATGCTAGTTTATTCATGCATCTAACAACATAAATAAAATAAAAAACACATGAATGCAGGCACTATCAACAACCCATCAAAATTCAAATTAAACATATCCACAACATAAATAATCATGCAAATAGAACAAATTTTTTATCTTGAATTGCTAATCTGATTGGCTACGTACAGGGGATGTTCCTCCCAGCCATAGGATTTTTATTCTAAATCTCAACATCAAGCCACCTTTGAGCTAAGGGTGTGAGGCCACAACGAGGTATATCCCTTATGGCTATCCATCTTCCACAATCAACAACCCAAAACCTAGGCTCTACTCCAACAACAGTTCCAATCCACCAACTATCTTCCCCTTCTCTGCCACACAGTAGATCGGACCTTCCCATTTCCCTCCAAAGCTCCAGTGCACTCAATTTTCTAGGAATCTCACAGTTGGGGACTCCAATAACTTGTTATAGCGAGATTTGCCTCACCATTGCTATCTTGCACATAGGTCCTTTTTCCATTTCCCTATGCAGACCTGTCATCCCTTTTTGATGAATCCAGAGCCCAAAATATACATTTTTCCACATATACGCTCCCTATCAGCTATGCAAGATGCGTATACACTGGCTGCTCCACTACAACCTGTGTACATCGAGATTTGTGCTAGAAAATACAAAAATGAGGTCGGGTTTCCATGTCACGACAAAAGATCTCTGATCCTTGGCCTTCCACATACTGGAAACGTTTCGACTTGGCCCTTCAGTTGCATTCTGAAGGCTATAAAAGCACAATTTCGAGCTATGGAAAAGAGGAGAAAGCATTCAACTTTGAGAGAAAAGTTACTCTGGAGAAATTACTTCATATTGAGTCTGCATCCCTTTGTCCCTCAAGTTTGAACACAGTGTTCAACCCCCAAGCTCTTTCCCTGTTGTTGAGAGAACCTCATTGACTCTCTCTTATGAGCTTGCCTTTGGTGGACGATTGAAGTGGTGGAGGCCTAGTTGGAAGGAACTTGGTTTTTTGGTTTCGAACCATGCCAACATGAAAGTCTGTAATGTTGTCACTTCTACTGATCAATTATTAATAGAAATACTCCTTTCCCGTCCTATTGGTATATTGCAAATGTATGATTATTATCCATGGGCATATTTGTAATGTTTATTGACGGATTATGCTATCTAATGTGCTAACCCGTTTATATCATCACTATATACTTGCTTTGCTCGTTTGTTAAGAACTTATTGCAGGTATAAATATTTGGGTTGAAGTGCTCAACGGTGGAACACCATCAAATGTTGGATCGAGGTAGGCCTCTTTCTTATCTTGCACATTAGTTCATATAGCATATGTTGGAATTGAGTTGATTTCTGCAGTCATACCTGTCTTTTGTGGTTTACCCTTGGCCATAGAGAGTTTTTCCCTTGTAACATAACTCTCAACTACATTAGGAGTGCTCACAAAAACCTTCTCAAGGCTCTTGATCCATTTCCTCAATAGGAAATGTCACTCACATGCATGCGACCTTCAATACAGGCCTACAATCTCATTTTCACCATAAAACTCAACCCAATAGTGGTTGTCCTTAATCATATCATGGAAAGTTCCTTGTTTCTAGCATTCAACCCTTCTCTTGCTCTCTGAAACCAACATGAAAAATTGACCCAAAAAGGCACTCGAATTTTCGTTTCTTCTCATGCAAGATTGACTCACACATTTCCCAAAAAGCAGTTGTGCTTGGCCCATGCTGTCATAAATTTGGTGAGTTGACCTTTCCCACCTACCACTCTTATATCACTTTAATATCTCTCTTTATATTTCAGATTCCAAGTAAATTTTAATATGGAAATAGCCGAATTAATATAAATGGGTAATCCCTTGGACCCCTCTTTATCCCCCCTCTCTTGTGGAATCATAACCCCCTCTTGTACTGCAACCAATGATTTATATTTATTAATTATTTTAATGTACGTTTTACATATCTTGGCCCTCGACCATATTAATCTGTACAGGATATCCAACTCAACCATATAGGCTCACCAACCTAATTAATATTTGCAAAATTACATTATAATTGTGGGGATTAGAACTGGGGATATTATCTCCTCCCCTTTATTTTTGCACCGTCCTCAGTGGACAACACCATATATGTGTACATACATTTTACAATGTTAGACTCTCTAGTATTTATTTAGCATATAGTCTCTCCAACCTAATATCTCATAGACATCCTAGCCCAAAACACATAATTAATACATAGGCACTTTGGGCCAAACATATATAATGATTTCATAGTTTAGTATTCTTGCAACAATTCCATCCAACAATCTCTCATTCCCCTCAAACTGCACAACCCAAGGAAGTGTACCCCATTCTCTTCTCTACATTTAATCATGCTATACCACTTACCTCTAGGGTTCCAACATAAACTATCTAGGAAGTCTTATAGATGTGGCTTAGGGAACTTCAACGACAACAACTTTCACAATTTGTCGATTCCCACAAAAATTTCATCCAATAAGCACTCTCTTTCCCCTCAACTTGTACAACCCAAGGAAGTTTACCCCCTTCTCTACACCACAGTCCCTCATGTTGTAACATTTCCCTCTAGGGCTCCAACATAAAGTCAGATAGGAAGTCTTAGAGTTGCGGCTCTAGAAACTTCAGTTGTGATAACAAAATCTCCAACCTTCAAATAGTTGCAGACATGCCTCTTGCATTACATATTCAAATCCACTTTGCTTTTTTCAAGATGCAACATGTCCAGTATACTTTTATTATTCCATGCCTTTGTCCTTGAGCTCTATTTCCTTCTAGTGCTGTTCTTTCCTAGTACTCAATTCGTATATTCATTCTTCATTCGTTCCTATGCATCCATCATGAAAACATACATGTTACATCCATTTTCATATAACAATAATATTATTCATAGGAGTTCTCAACTCCAAAATATAACATTTATTCCAAAGTAATTTTGTAATCATAAACCAATACTTATCTGAATGGCTATCATGTGCTTCACAAAGCCGCATGGGAAATAATTCAGCTCGTTGTCCTTTCAAAGACACCCTTATGATTCTGGCAACCATGCCATATGCATTATTAATTTTCCTCTTCCTTTCTATACTCACCCTCTAGGCTTAGATATCCCCTTCTCTACTACACAATCCCTTGGGCTATCCATCATTTTCCAAGGTGTTCTCATACAAGGAGAGAATCAACTTACTAATAGCCTCCCACTGGCAGTCTATACCCTATAGCAATCATAGGGTTCGAGTGTCCTAACAATGGACTTCTTCCCGAGATTCATCATCAACAATCATCATCTCATCTGTATCACACACATACATTTAACATGAGATACTATTATAACAATCACAATTATTAATTCCAATCTATTTCATATAGAAAAATTGAATTCCTCGTATGAGATTTCCTTCTCATAATGCTTGGATCTTGTGGCAACAAGCATCAATATTCCTTATTTGCTTACACCATTTCCATTTCCGAGACCCTTCTACCTGCAATCTTTCTCATCTTTCACTCAACCAAACAAATTGTCAGTATTAATGCACAAGTGATCTCAGAATTGTACGTACTAACAATTCAATCACTTATATTTGTTAATCATATTAAATAGAATGAAATTATCATTCCTTATACATGCATTATTTAGAACACTAATATTTTTATAATGCAATCAAACATTATCAATAAATAAACTAATGTGCCAATACCCATGGCCACATCTACACAATGCATCCTTGCATTGACTCCAGAATACAACATATCTATGCCTTGTATTTAGCCAATACCTCAACACATCATCCAAACTCTTCCCCAATTACTTTATTTACCATTTGGATACCTTCCACTTCGACCCATACATAACACCAGGAATTTAATCTTTTCATGTTCTTCAATGTCAACAAAGAGGTTGTACTCCAAACATCAGTTATACAGGGGAAATAACATTAAGAACTTGTATAACGCTATAGCCCTTCCATATCCAATCCCATCATAGCCTCACACATGTCTAGATCTATTGG
>JASDQU010100920.1:275759-295222 GCA_032191745.1 Picea mariana | reverse complement strand
TAGATCCTAAAGAAATCTTTGAGGCATCTAGAGCCATGAACAATGCCTCAAAGCACCACACATTACCTCTGGAGGGTATCCTTGGCCTCTAAGAAAGGATGTTAGTGCTCTCACAAGGGTTTTATCATTAAGTAAGGGTCTCAATCTCAGGAACCATGAAATAATGACACAAACCCTCTCTAGGGAATCCTTGATATAACTTCTCAAGCTCAAGTGTCATGAACAACACCAATACAAATCTTAGGCTCAATTGGTCCCATGCATCTTCCTATATTAATGTTAATTGTACATATTTAAAATTTTCCAAAAAGTGCATACTTTAACTAATGAAAATTTACCTTGTCAAGGACTATTTTAGATGTATAATCCTTTAAATGTGGATTAATTGTAGTAAGTCCTTCTAGTTATATCCTTTGCCATATTTACCTCTCTACACTTGGATCGATATTGTTTTCTCCTCCTCTTCTTATAATCAAATGATTTTTCCATTTAAGAATTTGTTCAGAACTTTAACTTTCATATCCACAAACCTCTTTGATTTTTATGGAACATAGTGAACAAGGGCCTTTTCCTTTCCATGGAAGTTCCCCAAAGAAATTCCTTTTGTAACCTATCAATATCCTTGATGACCTTGATACGAGAATTGTTCACGTGTTTCTTTAAATTCATAACCTTCCATTAAAGAAAATGATTTTTGTTTTTTTCTTGACCAATAATCATCCCTTCGAAGGCTAGGAGGAACAAGTTCAACACCTTATTAATTCGTTGCACATGCTTCATGTTGATCAACGTGCTCCCAATCCCTTTACACATTAATTTAGATAATGGAGATAAGGGGGTGATGCAACTAATTGTTTGGGTCATTTTTTCCATTTTGGAGTAGATCTTCAAATGTGTGGGATCAGATTGAAAATAGTAGATCACATAATTCATGAAATTCTTGGTTATTTTTTAAATCCAACAAATAGGAAAAGTTATTTCATGATTTTTCATGATGTAGATATTAGCTTTCCAAAAATCTATAATGCACCTTAATTAAATGATTTAGAAAAAAAGTCATATCCTTGGGAAGTTGACCATTACATACTAATGCAGTACATCTAACGCTTGGACTTGTACCTTCCATTATCTTCATCTTCTTGTGTCTTTTTATTTCTATTGCTATTTGTAATAAAACAAAGGAATTTCACTTCTTACCACATATTTTTTTTATGAATGACAATAACATACATCTAATTTTTATGAATGAGAATAACATACATTGTAAAGAACCCTTTCTGCTAAATCTACTTAAAATTTTCATTTTGGCGTAATAAAATTAACATCAGGCACATGCTAGTTTATTCATGCATCTAACAACATAAATAAAATAAAAAACACATGAATGCAGGCACTATCAACAACCCATCAAAATTCAAATTAAACATATCCACAACATAAATAATCATGCAAATAGAACAAATTTTTTATCTTGAATTGCTAATCTGATTGGCTACGTACAGGGGATGTTCCTCCCAGCCATAGGATTTTTATTCTAAATCTCAACATCAAGCCACCTTTGAGCTAAGGGTGTGAGGCCACAACGAGGTATATCCCTTATGGCTATCCATCTTCCACAATCAACAACCCAAAACCTAGGCTCTACTCCAACAACAGTTCCAATCCACCAACTATCTTCCCCTTCTCTGCCACACAGTAGATCGGACCTTCCCATTTCCCTCCAAAGCTCCAGTGCACTCAATTTTCTAGGAATCTCACAGTTGGGGACTCCAATAACTTGTTATAGCGAGATTTGCCTCACCATTGCTATCTTGCACATAGGTCCTTTTTCCATTTCCCTATGCAGACCTGTCATCCCTTTTTGATGAATCCAGAGCCCAAAATATACATTTTTCCACATATACGCTCCCTATCAGCTATGCAAGATGCGTATACACTGGCTGCTCCACTACAACCTGTGTACATCGAGATTTGTGCTAGAAAATACAAAAATGAGGTCGGGTTTCCATGTCACGACAAAAGATCTCTGATCCTTGGCCTTCCACATACTGGAAACGTTTCGACTTGGCCCTTCAGTTGCATTCTGAAGGCTATAAAAGCACAATTTCGAGCTATGGAAAAGAGGAGAAAGCATTCAACTTTGAGAGAAAAGTTACTCTGGAGAAATTACTTCATATTGAGTCTGCATCCCTTTGTCCCTCAAGTTTGAACACAGTGTTCAACCCCCAAGCTCTTTCCCTGTTGTTGAGAGAACCTCATTGACTCTCTCTTATGAGCTTGCCTTTGGTGGACGATTGAAGTGGTGGAGGCCTAGTTGGAAGGAACTTGGTTTTTTGGTTTCGAACCATGCCAACATGAAAGTCTGTAATGTTGTCACTTCTACTGATCAATTATTAATAGAAATACTCCTTTCCCGTCCTATTGGTATATTGCAAATGTATGATTATTATCCATGGGCATATTTGTAATGTTTATTGACGGATTATGCTATCTAATGTGCTAACCCGTTTATATCATCACTATATACTTGCTTTGCTCGTTTGTTAAGAACTTATTGCAGGTATAAATATTTGGGTTGAAGTGCTCAACGGTGGAACACCATCAAATGTTGGATCGAGGTAGGCCTCTTTCTTATCTTGCACATTAGTTCATATAGCATATGTTGGAATTGAGTTGATTTCTGCAGTCATACCTGTCTTTTGTGGTTTACCCTTGGCCATAGAGAGTTTTTCCCTTGTAACATAACTCTCAACTACATTAGGAGTGCTCACAAAAACCTTCTCAAGGCTCTTGATCCATTTCCTCAATAGGAAATGTCACTCACATGCATGCGACCTTCAATACAGGCCTACAATCTCATTTTCACCATAAAACTCAACCCAATAGTGGTTGTCCTTAATCATATCATGGAAAGTTCCTTGTTTCTAGCATTCAACCCTTCTCTTGCTCTCTGAAACCAACATGAAAAATTGACCCAAAAAGGCACTCGAATTTTCGTTTCTTCTCATGCAAGATTGACTCACACATTTCCCAAAAAGCAGTTGTGCTTGGCCCATGCTGTCATAAATTTGGTGAGTTGACCTTTCCCACCTACCACTCTTATATCACTTTAATATCTCTCTTTATATTTCAGATTCCAAGTAAATTTTAATATGGAAATAGCCGAATTAATATAAATGGGTAATCCCTTGGACCCCTCTTTATCCCCCCTCTCTTGTGGAATCATAACCCCCTCTTGTACTGCAACCAATGATTTATATTTATTAATTATTTTAATGTACGTTTTACATATCTTGGCCCTCGACCATATTAATCTGTACAGGATATCCAACTCAACCATATAGGCTCACCAACCTAATTAATATTTGCAAAATTACATTATAATTGTGGGGATTAGAACTGGGGATATTATCTCCTCCCCTTTATTTTTGCACCGTCCTCAGTGGACAACACCATATATGTGTACATACATTTTACAATGTTAGACTCTCTAGTATTTATTTAGCATATAGTCTCTCCAACCTAATATCTCATAGACATCCTAGCCCAAAACACATAATTAATACATAGGCACTTTGGGCCAAACATATATAATGATTTCATAGTTTAGTATTCTTGCAACAATTCCATCCAACAATCTCTCATTCCCCTCAAACTGCACAACCCAAGGAAGTGTACCCCATTCTCTTCTCTACATTTAATCATGCTATACCACTTACCTCTAGGGTTCCAACATAAACTATCTAGGAAGTCTTATAGATGTGGCTTAGGGAACTTCAACGACAACAACTTTCACAATTTGTCGATTCCCACAAAAATTTCATCCAATAAGCACTCTCTTTCCCCTCAACTTGTACAACCCAAGGAAGTTTACCCCCTTCTCTACACCACAGTCCCTCATGTTGTAACATTTCCCTCTAGGGCTCCAACATAAAGTCAGATAGGAAGTCTTAGAGTTGCGGCTCTAGAAACTTCAGTTGTGATAACAAAATCTCCAACCTTCAAATAGTTGCAGACATGCCTCTTGCATTACATATTCAAATCCACTTTGCTTTTTTCAAGATGCAACATGTCCAGTATACTTTTATTATTCCATGCCTTTGTCCTTGAGCTCTATTTCCTTCTAGTGCTGTTCTTTCCTAGTACTCAATTCGTATATTCATTCTTCATTCGTTCCTATGCATCCATCATGAAAACATACATGTTACATCCATTTTCATATAACAATAATATTATTCATAGGAGTTCTCAACTCCAAAATATAACATTTATTCCAAAGTAATTTTGTAATCATAAACCAATACTTATCTGAATGGCTATCATGTGCTTCACAAAGCCGCATGGGAAATAATTCAGCTCGTTGTCCTTTCAAAGACACCCTTATGATTCTGGCAACCATGCCATATGCATTATTAATTTTCCTCTTCCTTTCTATACTCACCCTCTAGGCTTAGATATCCCCTTCTCTACTACACAATCCCTTGGGCTATCCATCATTTTCCAAGGTGTTCTCATACAAGGAGAGAATCAACTTACTAATAGCCTCCCACTGGCAGTCTATACCCTATAGCAATCATAGGGTTCGAGTGTCCTAACAATGGACTTCTTCCCGAGATTCATCATCAACAATCATCATCTCATCTGTATCACACACATACATTTAACATGAGATACTATTATAACAATCACAATTATTAATTCCAATCTATTTCATATAGAAAAATTGAATTCCTCGTATGAGATTTCCTTCTCATAATGCTTGGATCTTGTGGCAACAAGCATCAATATTCCTTATTTGCTTACACCATTTCCATTTCCGAGACCCTTCTACCTGCAATCTTTCTCATCTTTCACTCAACCAAACAAATTGTCAGTATTAATGCACAAGTGATCTCAGAATTGTACGTACTAACAATTCAATCACTTATATTTGTTAATCATATTAAATAGAATGAAATTATCATTCCTTATACATGCATTATTTAGAACACTAATATTTTTATAATGCAATCAAACATTATCAATAAATAAACTAATGTGCCAATACCCATGGCCACATCTACACAATGCATCCTTGCATTGACTCCAGAATACAACATATCTATGCCTTGTATTTAGCCAATACCTCAACACATCATCCAAACTCTTCCCCAATTACTTTATTTACCATTTGGATACCTTCCACTTCGACCCATACATAACACCAGGAATTTAATCTTTTCATGTTCTTCAATGTCAACAAAGAGGTTGTACTCCAAACATCAGTTATACAGGGGAAATAACATTAAGAACTTGTATAACGCTATAGCCCTTCCATATCCAATCCCATCATAGCCTCACACATGTCTAGATCTATTGGCATCCATTGCTATAGTAGGAGTTTGTTTCCTGACTTGACCTAGTTATCTCATAACCAACATATCATACCACTAAATGCTATATAAATGCATTCAAGCATTAAACAACACTTGTATACTCAAATCCCTCTTCCTTACACATCAATTCAAATATTGAAATTTAACTTGAATGTTGAATTCCAATCGACAGAAATCTTTCCTTAGTCCCCTTCAACATTTATGCATTATAAGCAACCCAAATGCATACCTACACGGTTGTTATCAAATTACTTGATGCTACCTGATCAACTAACATTTCGTAGAAGCTCCCAGGCTCCCTTCAACAACCTCTTGATCAAATTCTTACGATCCTCATTTGTATTTATACTGACGGCGGCCATATGCAATGACAACATTATCAACATATTCAACCATTCTATATGTTAGGAAAATTATACTTCCACACTAAACCTAATAGAAGAGAAGAAGACATATTCAAACAAGAAAGTAAATGACAAAGAAATCACACAAAACACAAAGACTTTACCCTGGAAACCCAAATGGGAAAACCAAGATTCCTTGAGTGTATTTCTCACTTGTTGTCTTATTCATTCAAAATAAAAGGTTACATGCCTAACCTTGGTCTACACCTAAGACACAATCAGCATCATACCTTCTTTATTTACATAAGAACTACTTTGTAGCTAATTCGACTTACATATACATGACCAACAACCTCTATCATATTGATCTAAAGATTATTTATTAGCTTTTACAATATTACAACACGTCGTATTTATAGGCTTAGGAAAAACCCTAAATAAAGGCACCCAAAAATGGTTATAGGTCCATGCAAATAGTTGGATACAAATCCCTCGAATCTCGGGATTTTGTTACAGTTAACTAACAATCAGATTACCAATCGACAACTAGTCTCTCTCCATTTGATTTTTAGTTGGTTTCCACATGACCTCCTAGTGACCTCTTGTCATTTGACCTCTTTGAATTGTTGATTACTTCAACTTTGAATTTTCTCTATCAAACACTTTTAACTTCGACTTTCTCTCCCAGACGATCCACCTCGACTCGAATTCCACTACAAAAAATATAACAACCCAACATTATCCCATGTTTTTTCTTCTTCGTTGAAATGTGAGTTTACTGAAATTTTGTTCACAGAACCAGGGCAATAATCCCCATTGCCTCTTTGCACCAAGATAACTTCACAACACTCACAAACTTGGTCAAAGAGTCTGTTATGTTTTCTAATGTGTTTAACTTCTCTAGCAACACCTTGTTTATTTCCACGACATCTCTTACAAAATGGTAGTGTATATCAATATGCTTAGTCTTGGAATGATAAGTTGGATTCTTTTCTAGAAACATTGTGCTTTGACTATTGCAATTTAACTTCATATCTATTTTCTCAAACCCAATCCCTGAACACAGAAGTTGCAACCATACTAATTCTTTGCTTCCATGAGTGGCTACCATGTATTCGACTTCTTTTGTTGACAAGGCTATGGCCGCATGCTTCTTACTCATCTAGCTGATTGCTCCACCAAACATCTTGAACACATATCCACTGGTCGACCTTCTTCGATCTAGATCTCCATCCTAGTCAGCTTTGACAAAGCCATGTACACCTACTTCACTATCATCTCCATGTTTTCCTTGATAGCATATAGCATGATATTTTGTGCCACACAAATACCTGAATACTCTCTTGACAACTGTCCAATACTCTTTTCTAGGTGTTGATATGTATCTACTTAACACTCCCTCTACATGGGAAATGTCTGGTCAAGTGCAGACCATCACATACATTAGATTACCAATAATGCTTTCATAGGGAACACATGCCATGTCCTTTGTTTCTTCATGTGTCTTTGGACATTGTTCAATAGTTAACCTTTCTCCCACATGGATTGACACCTTTACAGGTTTGCAATCCTGCATGTTGAAACATGTCAAGATTGTTTCAATATACTTCTTATGATTCAACCAGAGATTTCTATATGTTTGATCTCTTTTAATCTCCATCCCCAAGATGAAGTTTGTTGCACCACGATCCTTCATGTCAAACTTCGAGGATAGTTGCTTCTTCACCTCATTTATTGTGTCCATGATGTTTCCGATCAACAACATGTCATCAACACACAATGCTACATATATGAAATTCCCACCTTCTTCCTTGGAATATATGCAGTGATGAACTTTGCTTCTCACAAATCCAAAAGTAAGGATGTATGTGTCGAAATTTTGATACCATATTCTTGGTAATCTATTCTTGGTGATTACTTTAGACCATAAAGGGATCTTGTCAATTTGCACACTAGCTCTTTCTTTCGCCTTAATACAAATCCTCCAGGCTATTTCATGTAGATTTATTCTTCCAGGTCTCCATGTAGGAACATTGTCTTCACATCCATTTGCTCCATTTTAATATCAATTGCTGCAACCAAATACATTAGTAATCTAATGGAAGTTAATTTTGCAACAGAGGAAAAAAATCACCAAAGTGAACTCCTTCGACTTGGGAATATCCTTTCACTACAAGTCAAGATTTGAATTTCTCGAATTGACTTGTTGCATTTATATTCTTCTTGAATACCCACTTTCTACCAACGAGCTTTCTTCCATTAGGTAATTAGACCAAATCCCACATCTCCTTCTTATGCAAGTATTCCATTTTTTCGATCATGGCGTCCTTCCAAAGTTTATCCTTTGCCGACTCGACTTCCTCCCTGACCAACTTGGGATCATTGTTAGTGGAGGTTAACAAAAATGTGGAACGTAATTCGGTCTGACTATATATTTCGACTAGTTTTATTAATAGTTCATACCTCCTTACAATCGGGTTTGATTGTTCCTCTTATTCATTTGATTCAATCGACTCATCTAAATCATCTTCTTCATTCCTCATTTCAAACCTTACCTTTTTTGTATTTTTCTTATTTTAAACCACTTTAGGATCAGACTTCCCTCCAACTTCTCTAAATACCACATCTTGATTATACACTTTTTTCATTGATGTATGATCCCATAGCTTATATCCTTTCATTCCTTATTTATATCCAATGAAAATACATTTGACTACCTTATTTTCTAGCTTGATCCTCTTTTCCTTGGGAACATGAACACATGCATCACAACCAAATACTTTGATATGTGAAAGTGAAGGCTTCTTACTAAACCATACCTATGTGGATTTGAGTTGACTAGAGTCAACGAAGGAGACATATTCACCAAATATTTTGCAGTGTCAACTGCCTCTACCCATAATTCTTGTGTGATCCCAACACCATTGAGCATGCTCCTTGCCTTGTCCATCAATGTTCTATTCATTCTTTCAACAACTCCATTTTGTTGTGGGGTATATGGTGTGGTATTTTTGCATGCTGTGCCACACTGCTTGCAGAACTTATCAAAATCCTTTCCACAAAATTCACCACCATTGTCAGTTCTCAATACCTTTATCTTATTATCTATCTAGTTTTCTACAAGAGATTTAAACTTTTTGAATTTCTTGAAAACCTATAATTTATTCCTAAGGAAATATAACCATGTCTTCCTGGAAAAAAATATATGAAGGAGACATAATACATGGATCCACCAAGTGAGGGAACGGTTAGAGGGCCAACCACATCACTATGAACCAATTCTAGAATCCCCCTTGCCCTTGTCACTCCAAATGGGAACCTCACCCAACTTTGTTTTCCATATATACAATATTCAAAAAAATTGAATTCTAAATTAGATTCAGGGAAATCCTCGACCATAACTTTATTGCTTATAGCTCGAAGAACTTTTTCTCCAATGTGTCCCATCCTCTCATTCCATAAAATGGTTGAGTCAATTTGACAAAGACTTGTAGAGTTAGTTGGAATCAACTCAGCCCAAGATGAATTGAGTCAAGTTAAAGTCGAGTCGATTTTAAGAACATCGATGTTGTTTTTTCCATTCGAGTCGAAATTCCCTAATAACTTGTATAGGGTTCCAATTCAAATTCCTTTCATTAAGACCATCACACCTCTGACAATTTTGCACATATCCTTATGAAATAAAGTGTGCACTCCCGCATTACTCATATTACTGACATATATCATGTTTCTTTCCAAACTTGGAATATATAGCACACTTGGAAGGGTTCTACTCCTCCCATTTGTAGTATGAGTTGGACTCTTCCTCGTCCAACAATTTTGGTTGTCAAGTCATCCCCCAAGAAAAAATATCTTCATTCATATTGTTCATATCCATAGAACCATTCTCTATGTGTTTTCATATGATAGGATGCTCCTGAGTTGATCAACCAAACATCTTGATCCGACTGTGTATTGGTTGATGTCAAATACACATTGACTCCCTTATTTGGATTAGTCTTTCTCTTAGTCGATTGCTTCTCACCGGATCATGTACTGACTTCCATTGCCTTCGACTTGTAGTATCTTTTATTATTCCAAGATTTACCAAATTTACAACATCTTCTCATCGAATGAAAAAGGGCTTTATATCTACCCTTTGACTTAGAATTTCTATCATAGAATTTTCCTTTATCTCTATCAACTGGTCAACCTCTTACCATTAAAGAATATTTGTTAGATATTTCCATGTTCTTCCTTATCATTTCTTATGAAAGTAGAGATGAAAACACATGTTCTAGCACTAGTTTGGTTGAATTAATCCTTATAGCCACGACTAAGCTATCCCAGGAGTCTGGAAAAGAACATAATAGGCTAATACATTTCTCCTCAGTGATTTTGATATCTACAAATAGTAACTGGCTTATTATGGTATTAAACACATTCAAATGCTCAGTTACCAAACTGCCATCACTCATCTTTAGAAGATACAATTTCTTGCTAAGGAACAACTTATTTACCAAGGATTTAAATCGGTACAAGCTTCCCAACTTGTCCCATAGTTTCTTGGCCGAGTCTTCACCTGAGACATTCAACAACACCAAATCTGCAAGACATAGAAAAATCATACTCCTTTCCCTTGTTTTGATTTTCTCCCATTCTTCCCTCAAAACACCTATCAGAATGGTACTTGGATAGACTGCTACCCATTGTTCTCGATCGATAAGGAGATCTTCAATTTTAAGCTTCCAAAGCTCAAAATTCTGACTATTGAATTTTTCAATCTTTATCCTCAAACTACTTGCCATTCTTTCAGACACAACTTTTAAAGATAATTGACTTAAGACTCTTACTAGACCTAGGGTTTAGCTCAGATCCAAGATTGTCAAACTAGGCTTTGATACTACATGTTAGGAAAATTATACTTCCACACTAAACATAATAGAAGAGAAGAAGACAAATTTAAACAAGAAAGTAAATGACAAAGAAATCACACAAAACACAAAGACTTTACCCTGGAAACCCAAACGGGAAAACCAAGATTCCTTGAGAATCTTTCTCACTTGTTGTCTTATTCATTCAAAATAAAAGGTTACATGCCTAACCTTGGTCTACACCTAAGACAAAATCGACATCATACTTTCTTTCTTTACACAAAAAAACTTTGTAGCCAATTCGGCTTACATCTACATGACCAAAAACCTTTATCATAATCTCAATATTATTGATTAGATTTTATAATATTACAACACACCTTATTTATAGACTTTACAGTAGGTAAATCTGTAAGGAAAGGTGACCAAAAATGGTTACATATCCACATATATCATTGGCTATAAATCCCATGAATCTCGAGATTTTGTTACCCTCGACTACTAGTTGGCCTCGATTTGGTTCTCAGTCGGTTTCCACATGACCTCCTAACGACCTATTGTCACTTGACCTCTTTGAGTTGTTGTCAATTAATTCAACTTCATATTTTCTCAGTCTAACACTTCGACCTTCAAATTTCTCTCCTAGTTGATCCACCTCAACTTGATTTTCACTGCAAAGAATATAACAACCCAACACTATAAACATTTTTCCTGGATACATAATCTATTATTAGTCATATTCAATGATCATGATGTCATGACACCAATATGCACCAAGCATTCAATATCATCATGCCAACTAATGCACATGAATTTTATCTTTACTATATGCATCATGCATCTCTTCTAGTATACACATCAACACATATCTGTTTCAAATTCTTGTGCTCCTTGTAGTTGTCATTGAATCCTTCTAGATCCCTACATCCCTGTGCACTGTCACTTCTTCTCATCTATGCATTATTTTTCCCTAATCTAAACCTGTTCTAGCCAAGTCTCACTTGGTCATTATACAATTCCATCCAATATTCCAAATTGGCCACTGCCTCCACTTAGGAAACTGTGTTCCAGCTTTACCTTGCCGTAACCTTCCAACACCTTGGGATGATGTAGTTTATAACACTCCATCATCTTGATACTACAATGCCCTTGAATCACCTTAACCATTATCATTACGACATCCCTTTCCATTACCTCTAGTTATCCATTGACTTACTCAATTAAAAAAAAATAAAAAAACTTATCTTCAATGCATTTAGTAATTCATTGCAAAACCTTGCTTGTCCACTCAAGACCAAACTACTCCCAATGAAACATTGTATTTCTCTAATGGCACTTTTGAGTGAATGGGCCTTCATTATCCTATCCCTTGAATCCTTTGCACTTGTACCTTGCTTCCACTGTACACTCTAATAACATACGTGATTTTATTTCTTTGAATACTTCAACTGTAGTTTCCAATTCATAATGAGAAACCCTTATAATCTCTCATATACTAGTCCCTAGAGATGATTTACCCATCCCTATGGCTCACCCATTTTCTCCTAGGATCTTTGTTCTCTTTTATAGGAAGCTTTGCAACCTTCATGAAATTTCTTCCTTCAAGGCTATGGAGTCCTCCTTCACTTCCTATGTATGCTAATGACATTCTTCACCTACTGGATTCATGTACTATGTGAGAATCCTTGTCAATTTGTCCTTGTAATTTATTCAAACTGTGTAGTAGCTGAATAATAATTTTTCTCTACTCTTTCTAAGTCCGTTATCCAATTTTCATTACCTATTTTGTAGCTTTGCACTCCCTTTGCAGCTCTTTATTGTCCCAATCCACTCCAAAAGCTATGCCTTGCTTCCATGTCCAATGGATCATGGAATTAATAACTAATTTGGCACTCAAATAAACTATCCAATTTATAACTTGTGTCATTTACAAGCTCAAGTTTGTTCCCTTCCTCCTGTTGCAAAATTTCTTTATTCAAGAGTAGACAATCTAAATCATCAGTAATTTTGTTGATAATATTCCAACAACTCTGCAGAAATTCTCAACTTCATACTGCCATTTTCCTGAAGATCAAGTTCCTTGCAACTTTTATGTCCTTTTAGATAACCATATGTCAACATTCTATTATATCCGAGCCATATTTTTTTTTATAATTGGAAAAATTGTGCTTGAAACATCCAAGGATTTTGTGGAGCTAGAAAAATCCTTATCATAAACAAGTTGTATGGAAGATGCAAAATCCAATGCACCCGATCATCTTGTCAATAGGATCTTGACATAAGATTCGTTGCTTGTGTTCCCCTACTCATCCACAATACCGTGTTTTTTAAAACTTAGCCCCTTTTTATTTTCCAGGTCGACACATTCCAAATATGCCTGTATACCTCTGCATAAGCACTATCATGAGTATCTACACTCTTTCTACCTGATACCAACATCTTTCTTGTACCTCTAACATCTGTAAATGTTTTTCCCCAAAGTTAACATTGTTTCGAAACTTTCACATTGAGAAATTACACGGTTTAAAGAGTTTATTTCCTGTTTTTCATGTAGCTTTAAAAAACAATTGATTACTTTCCTAGATAAGTTAAGTCTTGTTTTATATTTTCCTCTATATTACCTTTTGAATGGATACTCGTTTTCCCAAATCCAAGCTTCGGTTTGATAGTTATGGTCTACAAAAGTTTAGACAATTTTGTCACTTTTATCCCTCTATGCTACATGTGTCTTCTCTTCCATCCTATGTAATTTCAGGTACCCAAATTCCAATTCTGGTTCCATGGATTTCTTATATGGTCCATAAGTTTTCCACAAAATTCTCATGTGCCCCAAATTGACTTCTAAGTAAGGAGTTATGCCCTATGGAAGTAAACTAGTACCTAGTTTATACTTTGTATTGTTTCAACTATAACTTTCGCATACAAACTCTGTTTTGCACTCAAAATGTCTCGTTGGAAATCTCTTACCAATTTATTTCATCTAAGCAATAGAGACTCTATGTACCAAAGGTACATGCATGATTTCGAACCCATAAAAATGTTGTTTAGAGCCTCAAAATGCATCTGCAAGTTTATGACCCTCAAAATCTTGAGATTTTTGTAGAATTTGACTGGTTTACTGTTGTAGTGGCCTGTTAATCTGACCTACACCTGTCATTGGAAATTTTCCTTCCATTTCCTCCTTCTCTTCTCTTCTCTCCTTCTCTTCTTCTCTTTTACTTCTCTTTCTCCTTTTTATTGAGTGATCATGATCTATTCCCCTCACCAACGTTTCATTCTTCGCCAACATATTAGCGCCAAAAGCACATTCTTTTTTGTCATATCAACATCGGAATGTCCTTTACTTGCCGACATATTGATACCAAAAGGACATTATTCACTAATATATTGGTGACATAATGTATTTTCCTCACTGATGTAACTATGACATGATGTATTATCCTCGCCAATGTATCGACGAAAAAATGTCTTTTCGTCATTGAAATATCGGTGTAGGGTTCACTTTCCTTGCCAATAAAATCCATCTTTATCGATGGTGCAAATACATTTTTTTCGCCAGTGAAAGCACATATTTTTCACGAATAAAGATCCTTCTTTATCGTTGGTAAAGAGCATTCTTTTTTGTCGGTGTATCGGCGAAAAATCTGCTTTTCTCACTCATAAAAATCTATATTTCTTAACGATGTTTCGGTGAAGGATTCATTTTTCTCACCGATGTATCGACGAAAAATCCCTTTTCTTCGCCGAAAAATCCTTTTTTTTCTTATCAACAATTTCTGAAGTTCTTCCTTCCCCGATGTATCGATGAAAGATTTACATTCTTCACCGATACACATTGTATTGGCTACTAAGGGACATCTTCATACTTGGTCATTTTTACATTTTTGAGATTGTGACTAATGCGATTGTTGCGGAAAACTCCCAAATTGACTCCTTTGACCATATTCAACCCTTTAGTGGCCATAACGACCTTTGCAACAAGAAACCCCCAAAATCCAAAATACCATAAATGAAGAAAAACGAGGATTTTGACCCCATGTCCTATGTTGGGTGAACTTCAAATTTTACCCCAATGCCTTGTGCAATTGCCACGAAAATGACCATTTCGGCCTCCCTGACCAAAACCCAATTACTAAATTTCATTCATCGCCATACCCATGTTTAGTTTTAGTCAAAATGCATCCACAAATTTCATTCTTATACATTTAAACACAACAACTCTATTTGTGTTGTAGCAAGCCCTGCAAGCCTAGTGTTGTAACCTATGGCTCTAATACCAACTGAAAAGAACCTTGTTAACTAAACCCACTTAAAATTTTAGGTTTGGCACAATAAAGCCAACAACATGCACATGGTAATTTATTCATGCATCTAACATCATAAATAAATAAATAAATCATGAATGCAGGCATTATCAACAACCCATCAACATTCAAATTAAACATATATATAGTGGAAATAATTAGGCAGATGGAACATAAAACTTATCTTCAATTGCTAATCTGATTGGTTGCATATAGGGGATGCTCCTCCCAGCCATAGGCTTGTTGTTTTGAATCTCAACAACGACCCACCCCCTATTTGAGGCTATCAGTCCACAAGGAGGTCTATCCCTTTTGGCTATCCACTCTCCACAATTAGTAGCCCAAAACTCAGGTTCTACTCCAACAACAATTCCAATCCACCAATTATCTTCCCCACTACTAGCACAACCCAAGGAATGGGATCCCCCTTCTCTACCAAGTAGTCCATTGGGCCTTCCCACTTACCTCTAGGGCTCTAGTGCACTTGATTGACTAGGAATATCACAACTGGGGACTCCATGAACTCTCAACTATTTTAGGAGTGCTCACAACAACATTCTCAAGGATTTTGAGCACTTTCCTCGATAACAAATGTCACTTACAGGCATAAAACCTTCAATACAGGCCTAAAACCTCATTTTCAGCATAAAACTCAACCCAATAATTGTTGTCCTTAAGCATAGCATGGATGGTGTCATGTTTCCAGCACTCAACCCTCGTCTTTCTCTCCAAAACCAACCTGAAAAATTGACACAAAAAGGCACTCAAATTTCGTTTTCTTCTCATGCAAGTTTAACTCACACATTTCCCAAAAAGTAGTATTACTCAACCCATGTCATAGATTTGGTGAGTTGACCTTTCCCACCTACCACTCTTACCTCACTTTAATATCTCTCTTTATATTTCAAAGGCAGTAAACTTTAATATGAAAATGGATGAATTAATACAAATGGGTAACCCAATGGACCCCTATTTAGTGTAATCATAACCCCTTGTCGTTACCATCCCTCTCGTACTGTAACCAATTATTTATATTTATTAATTATTTTAATGTACGTTTTACATATCTTAACCCTTTTCCATATTAATCTATACGGGTTATCCCACTCAACCATATTGACTGACCAACATAATTAATATTTTCACAATTACATTGTAATTGTAGGGATTATAACTGGGGATATTACATACATCTCTTCCACTCATAGACATTGCTAGCGTCATTGTAAACAACCACATTTGATGAAAAAAAGTGTATTTTCTACAGTTATGTTTGTATTTCCCTTTCATTGTAATCTTATCTCTAGTACATTTATGTAATTTCCCTTTTTGTAAATTCATATCCTCTACTTAATTAGGATCAATGGTTCCCCTTAGAATATACCCCAATTAGGATTGAAAGGAGTGGTGGGTGCTCCATTCACCAAGATCGAGAAGAAAGTTATGGATATACAACTACTAACCCAAATGATCCACTTTTCATCGAATCCAAAGGCTTTTATTCAATTAAGACATGAAGTTGAGTTTGTCACAAGATTTGTACACGTCCAAGTTAATAAACATTCACTTGTTATGCTTATTTAATGGAGCGAATTAAGTTATGTCTATCAAAAGATTTGTGGATGTCCAACCTTTTTTTTTTTAATTCTTTTGAGAAAGAAAAGACCATATAATTACTAGTTCATTTAGAAATGTATGTTATACATGAAAAGTGCCCAATGCATTTCATAAATGCTCATTTTTGGTCCTTAAAAAAAAGATAGGGTCTTCATACCATAAGGAGAATCTATTAAACTATTCCACTCAGTTAAAGCCTTCCATTTGCATAACCTTTTTAGGTTTAAAATAAATAAATCAATCAAATTAGTCTTTTGTTTTTAGTCCAAAAATGGTTTGATTCACACAATATAGTAAAAGATTTAGAGTATTCTAAGAATGCCCTCCTTCAATGGAAAGAGAGCTAGTCAAATAGGGGTCTAAATATGGCTCTAAGATGAACTCCAACTTTGAGCTCCTGAGATATCAAGCAAGCTATTTTGAGAGAGAGAAAAAGATAGATATCAATCAAGATATATTGAGAGAGAGAGAAAATTATGTGTGTGTGTTTGTGCATGTGTAATTTATTTTTTTGTAAAAATTTATTTTATGCGATCCATTATCAAAGTTAACATCATGTTTTACATATTGTTTTTACCATTATCCAATCTATCACTAGTTTTTAGTATCCCATGATTTGAAACCAATCCACTTCTCTCTTGGTTGCACACTTTATTGGTAGCCATAATGCATTCATTCTTCCCAATTATTTGTTCATTTTAATATGTTTTCCTCGAAACATACTTTAAAGAAAAACAAACCACTTTTCCTAGTCTTTCTAGGCTCACCCTGGCATGGTCCATCAAAATATCCCCATGCATAAGATTTATCTATGCTAAGTTTTTTTATGACCCTAGGGGGTTTTACTTTTCTAGGCTTCCATATTCCTTCATAAGCATATTTTATTTTCTATAGTACATGTATTGCTAGAATTTCCTTATTTTTAAATATCATCTCATTTCTTTCCAACCACAAATCCTAACATATTATGAAAGGTAAATATTCATGTTCTTTTATTGCCTTATCTTTGAACTACATTCCTAGGTTTAATGCCACTATAGATTCTTTCCACTTCCCTTTTTCTCCTATCATTCAAGGCTTCTCTCCAAACCTCCTTTGTAAAGGAGAATTCAATTAATATGAAAGATATTGTTTCCTCTTTTTTTTTACAATATATAGATAATCCTAGACCTTGCTAATCTCTCTTCTTGAAGTTGTCCCAAGTTAAAAAAAAAATTGAAAGGACGATATAGAGAAATATTCTTTTTTTTTTAAGGAAGGATTTATTTTTCAAACAGACTTCCACCACCACTCTTTTTCTTCTTCATCATCATTCTCAATATTGTCTTGGTACTTTAGTTGTGTTGTGAATCTACCTCCTCAACAACTTTTAGACCACATTATCTCATTAACCTCATAGAAATTTGTTTTAACATATGAATAAATTATTTCCATACCTCAACTTCCTCTCCTTAAATTACCAATACATTAGCTTCGTTCCTCCATTGACTTCAAATAGTAGTGGTTTTTCGATATACTACTTCTACTAAACAAAAAAACCCATTAATGTTTAGGATGATGATCAAAGGTTTTGGAAGTCTATCAAAACCTACATAGCCCACCTAGGGTTCATCTCCTACCCTTACCTTTAACCCCTTTTCCAAATCTCCATTCCATCGAGTTACCTACCATAAAACAATTCTCACCAATGCCTTCCACATAATAAACCTTCTTGAATCTTTTTTTCTAGATTTCTTATCCATTCCTCCATGGATTGTGAAGCAATGTATTTTTAGAGAAACACTTCCTTCCATGCCCCTTCTTGTTTAACTATCCTCCATAAAAAAATTATTGCCAAATCTTGACCAAAGTGATGAATGTTTTTCATCCTGCATCCCACGAGGTATCTAGATTAACTATCTTCTTCCATTTCACTAAGGGAATTCCTTCTCTCTCCCTTTTTCTAGTCCATAAAAATCTAAATTACTTCTTTCTTATTTTTTGTAAATTTCCTTTGGGGATGTGAACTGGTGATTTTAATTAGATGATAACAAATTAAGAAAGTATTCGCCCCACAATTAAGCCCCTATATCCCCCATTTTATTTTAAATATTTGAAGCCCCAATGTTTTAAAAATGAAGAAATAATTCCTTCAACTATTTTCCCTTCACAAATAGTTTCTAAATAAGGATTATTATAGCTTTGTATTTTTCCACCAATCTCTTTAGGGATAAATTTTTGTGGGAGCCCACTACCCCCACTGCATTGATGGGAAAGATAATCATGGTTTAACCCTACCTAAGGCTCTTCCTACTCTAAATACCCCTTTAATTATATATTGCTTTTCTTCCAAAATTTATTTTTTTCGCTTTTCCCTTTGTTATGAAAATAAAGTATTTTCTATGCATGGTTTTATGGCATACAATATCGAAACCTAACCACCTTTGATGTCAATGACCTCTAACTAGGATTAACCTTTCCTAGGCCTCAACTAAAATTTGTTGGGTTTCTTGGTATGACCTTCACATATTGTAATTGAACCTGGGATTGAAGGATTATTTGATGGAGATCTAGGTTGCAATGCCCCACTTAATTGTGAAGAGAGGATTGGATGATTTATCTCTTGGTTGGGGATTGAAGGTGATATCTAGGACCAAGAATCTAAGAATTCAAAGACATCCCCAAGATTATTTACCTTAAAATTCATGCTCTTTAATCGGTCCTTAAGAAAAATATAGGGTCTTCATACCATAAGGAGAATCTATTAAGCTATTCCACTCAATTATAGCCTTCCATTTGCATAACCTTTTTAGGTTTAAAATAAATAAATCAATCAAATTGGTCTTTTGTTTTTAGTCCAAAAATTGTTTGATTCACACAATATAGTAAAATATTTATCCTATTCTAAGAATGTCCTCCTTCAATGGAAAGAGAGCTAGTCAAATAGGGATCTAAATATGGCTCCAAGATGAACTCCAACTTTGAGCTCTG
>JASDQU010100920.1:215574-226372 GCA_032191745.1 Picea mariana | reverse complement strand
TGCGGATCCTGAGCCATGTCTAGGGGAGGGAGATCAGATTCCTTACCCTATGGGGGCCGTTCAGTTCCTTGGCCTGTGGACTGAGGTCCATTGTCCGGAGGTGGTGCATTTGGGTTTGAACGGGTTATGGGGTTTTCTGGTTGATCTTGTAAAATCGCAAACTTATTGCTAGTTGAGGGATCTTTACTTACTTGGGCTGGTGGTTTTCTTCCTCCTTGTTGCCTTTTCCCTGCTAGTTGTACAAAGTCATCCTTGTCTTTGCCGCTTTCTGGGTTTCCTTCTTTGTGAGTTGTATTGAGAGGGCACTCTCTAAAGAGATGACCATGTTCGTGGAATTTCCCGCAGTGGAATGGAATGTGTTTGTAGTCGATGGTTTGGGACCAGTCCTCGTCATGATATTCCAGTGTGATGGATCCTGGGAGCGGCTTGGCTATGTTCAGGTACACACAGATATGTGCATAAGATGTGTAGCGCCGCTGCTTGGTGGCTTCGGAGGAATTAACATAGATGCCAATGGTGTTGCCAATGCCAGCCAGGACTTCTTCCAGCCAGAATTCTTGGGGAAGAGAGTACAATCTGATCCATACCGGCGCGTGAGCAAAGTCTTCCTTCTCAGGGCTGAACTTCTCTGTCCAGAATCTTAAAAAGAGTCCTGCCGAGTTGTAGAAGTAAGGCCCCCCATCAAAGATGTGATTGCGATCCTCAAGGTTGTGGAGGATGATTGTGAAGAACCCTTTGGACCCTAGTTGTATCTCATAGTGACCTTTTGGTTTCCACCAGTGTTGTATCCATTTGACCAAATCGTGCTCAGAAGGCCAGAGCGCTAGAAATTTTCCCACCAGGGCATAGTCTCGCATGTATTGCTTATGCTCCTCTATGTGTGGTGAGCTAATGACATATTTTGGGGCCTGTGGCGCTTGTGGGATGCATTTACCCGACATCCAGGGAGTTGACGTAGTTGCAGGGACGGTCTCTTTATCTGGATCAATGTCCATCTCCCGATCCTTGATGGTCCCTTCCGCTAGAAGCTTCGAACACAAGTCTGGTGGTGGCTCAAAGGTCGGTCGTTTCACTCCTCCTGCAGGGTTTCCATTCATCGCGGCTTGGCTATAGGAGACTCCTGTCGGCTCCCCTTCCCTGCGAGACATTAGCCCCAACGGGGCAATCGTTGTGGTAGCACAGTTCAAAGCAGCTGAAAATCCCTAAACCCTCATCGCAGAAATCAGGAAGTAGTATAATTCCTGGTCATGGTTGTATCCATTTGAGGTATGTGTGGCTAACATATTATTACTTCCAAATAAGGAGTCACTTGCCATGAAACTTTTTAATCTCTTTATAATCAAATATGCATTGGCTACTTGCATATTATCTCAATGTATACATGACTTCCCTAGGTATGATGTCCACCCATTTGAGATCTTCAACTAACTCTTAATTTATTTTCATGTTGTATCAATTATGTGTTTATGTCTTCTTTTTTTTCTTTTCTCATTTCATGTTGTATTAGTTTCTATGAAATGATTTTTTTCATTCGAATTTGGTGATATATATTTGCATGAAATCATTTTTCATTATTATTTAAAATGCATTTCTGAATGCAGAAATGGATTCATCATGCTAAAAAACCCAAATAAAAATAAGCACTAAACACTCAAATTTACAGATCTAACAATTTCTCACCAGATTTTAAACAAATACCCTAAAACAATATCATTGAAAAAAAATCATTTCATAGAACAACTACAACTTATCGATTATGTGTTTATACCCTTTATTTTTTTTCTTAAATAAAAACATTGTAGAATTAAATTCCCATCAACCAATACTACACTTCCTATTGTATTTGATGCTTTGTAAGTACTCTTAACATTCCATACTTTTATTAAAATTAATGAAAACATACCATTTTATAATTTGATTTTTAATATCATCATAAGAATCAAACAAAATTTTGTAATATCAGCCAACACTTACTTTTAATTAATTACATTTATCTTCCACGTATCTCAGATAATGGCTATCCCTCTAACAAAACCCTTATAATTGGTTTTTATGCATATACACCGTCCCCATATTTATTTTCATATTGATACATACTTTTCATAGTGCATTTACTTTCTTCAATGATTCAGGCAAACATTTAATTTTTTTAATTGTTATCTTCTACTTCAATAATAAATTTCTCTTCCCGCTTCCGGGGGGCAGCTCAATTGGCAAGTGTCGTGAAAATGAAGTTTCACGAGGTTTCGAGTTCAACTCCCCTCGACTTACAATGTATGTCGCGTATGGGGCCTCGTGGGCACACCTAGAAGTTTTCCTTGATTTAATTAACATTTTCCCTTCTTCCTTGAGTTGACTTCATCCATGTCTTTGACACCATCCAATTTATGATTTTTCAATAGGTTTGATTTAATGCTCTCATTTTTAGTACTTTATTTTCTTTTTCTTAATTTAATGCTCTCATTTTTAAGTAATTTATTTTCCTTTTTCTTAATTTAATGCTCTCATTTTTAGTACTTTATTTTCTTTTTCTCTTCTTCACATTGCATTAGTTTTGTTTTTTAATAAGGATTCTAAAAAAGTGTCATTCACATCTCATTATGAATTTCTTAAATTGGTACAAACTTATTTTGTTATATGATAATTGTTGTATTGATTTTTTATAAGGGACTTTTTCTTATTTCTTGATCTCCATCCTCTTTGTAGTTTTTTTTTTTCTTATTTGTCTTTGGATGATTTTTTTCATAATTTGTTTTTACCTTATCTCTTCTTTCTATTTTTTTTTTAATATATTTTTTATTTCTTTTTTGCTAATGCATTAATGTTAGATGTATGACCTTTTTGATATTGTGAATTGATGAATTACCTTTTGGGTAGTATTATAGGTTTTTTAATAATAACGATTCTTGTTAAATAAAAGTTTTATTCTTCATTTTAAGGGGTGGCTTATATTGGATAGATTGTTTATTCTTTCACTTCATGTTGGCTCATCTCTACTTCTTTGTTGATTTTGTATTAACATTTCAAATTTATTGGAATTAAGTTGTTGTATTCTTTGCTTTTTTTTGTTCATTGGTTTTTTAATCTTGATTTCACCTCTTCAAAATCTTTAAAGTCGATGTTGCATTTTATTTTTTTTATTCATAGGGTTATGCCTCATTAGATCTTTATGGTATGATTTACAATGAAACAAAATGTGTTTTTAATAATATATTATTTGCATCCCTTAATTATCATAATTATATAAAACTATGGATTTGAAAGGGGTTTAAAATATGCATTAAAATATAAATTCAAGAGGCATTTTTGGTGATTTGATTATTTATGAGAATTTAATGAAAATGTCCAACATATTTCTTATATATTTTAATTTCTTTGTGATCCAAAACACTATGAGTAGTGAATATAGCTCTATCCAAACTAGTGCTAAATTTGAGAAATCTCATTTGTTGGGTCAACTTGTTCCAACTTGTATCTCATTTATATCCTTCAAGAATTTGAAAATATGCTTGCCTCAAACATCCACTTTATATCTGAAAAAGCACTTAGCACACTTTTTGTTATAAAATGTTTTCTTTAACTATTAATATATACTAGTATTTATACAAAATTTGACACATAGTTTTAATCCATTTATCATTTCAGTTTCCACTTTGTATTTAAAAAGAAGCAAGGCATTGATTTGGATGGCGTAAAAACCCAATAATTAGCAGATGGTTGCATGACCAAACATATATTGGATAGTCTTGCCAAACCCAGGAGAGGTAATCTCTAGGTATGGGGTTTCCAAATATTTTTCAAGGCACCTATTAATATTCTTGGATGATAATCTCAAGTCCTTATAGAAGAAACCAATACAATGTAAGAGGGTATTTAGGATATGTCACAACTTTCTTGAACAAAGGTGGAGTAGGGGATGTTACTCTCCCATTAATATAAAAACTAGGGGGAGAGATAATTTATTCAACAATGAATGTGTATTCATTACATGTATATATGCATCAAGGACATGTAAGTACTTTCTAAAAAAACAGATACATTGAAATATAAACTCTCAATCAACTCAATGAGTCATCCATAACTATAAAGATCTTAATCATTTTAGGAACTAATCTTAAAATACTTACACCTAATGTGGATGTGCTTGAAGAAATATTTCAATTGTATTATCATTCACCTAATTAGGCTCATAACAACCACATCCACCTCATGCATGCAACCACATATTGACTTGTGTGCACACCCCTCAATCATATATGAATTCATATGTTCTTTACATGGGTAGTTCTCTTTTAGTTTCACTATCATGACAATATTGGTTTCCAAAATAACACATGTTTTTCATGGCATGCCTTTTATAGGAACATGAAAACAAAACTTTGCAACTTAAAGCACTCAACTACACCTCTATGTGGATCTTCTCCTTATCATCGTACAATTGTCTTCTTCTAAGTTGTCATTGACAATATTCATTTTCAACAAATCTGCAAGGCTTTCTACTTGACAATCACAAATCTGGTCTCTCTATTACATACTTAGTCACATTATTGACACTCTCAAATATGACAACCACACAACTAGTTTATAACAACTATCAACAAACAATATTCTTTCATCAAAAGAAATTAGTATCAACACTCACCATGGGAATTACTCCCAATTCACAGTTCTCCATGAGATCACTTTCACTACAACAATCCATCTACTCTCCAAATAATTCCCACAATACATAAGTTTCCACCTTAACGGGCTTCTCACATCAAATTGATAGAAAATTATAACACTACAAAGTAACACAATACATAAATACTATGTACGTCATAATTTCTCTCAAAGAAAAAAACTCCGCTATACTCTACTATAGTCCTCTAATCCTATGAGTATTACCCTTGTCATGTTTCTATTGTTCAAATCTCTTTTGTGAGAGAGTAAGGCCCATATGGCTATGCAATACGATATTATAAAAACTAAGGAGAGATATTTTCTTAAAAAAACCTCTCTCTCTCTCTCTCTCTTTCTCACACACACACACACATTTCCCTTGAAAAAAATTGTAACTTATATTTCACTGAAGAAAGAGTTACATTCCTTAGGCCCCATGGCATAGATAAAAAAATTCTACATATAAAAGTTGTTTCAAAATTGTTCATAAAATATACTATGACATATCACTATTCACATCCCTCATAGAGAACAAAAATACAACAAAATTGTGTCCATGGACAGTCAGACAAATCATAAAAGTATTTCTTCTCATCTGGAGATAACTTCTCAATCCATAAATTTGTCCTAAGTCATATGGGAAAATGACAAATTCATATCTTCTTTCGATAAACAGTCTGCAGATGAGTTTAGTTCACAAAAATTATGTTGAAAATTGATTGAATTAAAGGTTGTTGCTCAATAATATTTAACCTCTGCCCCAAAACTTGAATTTCAATGTTTTCAATGATCGATTTTCCATCCATCCAATCAATGGTTAGTTTTGAATCAACGAAGATCTGGATCTCAAGATGGTTTTGGTCCGCTACACATTTGAGCAAATGAAAGAGTGACAAGAATTCAACTTTATTATTTGTGCCCCTGCCCAGATTAACCATACCTATAATAAAATTTGAGTTAGAGAAGCATACTTGAAAACTAGTTCCACAAATATTGTCACACCCCTGACACGCATTGTCAAAGAACACCGGGCTAAATTGGGATTGATTTCAACTAGGGATAAGAATATTGGTTCTTTAGAAGAAATGGAAGGAATACAATGAGGGAGAAGTGCGAAAACCTATTGAGAGATATTAAATGTTGGATATACTATGTCATTAAAAATACTTTAATTTTAAGTAATCCAAATACCCCACACAACCAGTAGAGGTAGAGCTCGAAATTGTTTCAGTTGAATATCTTGAAAAATGACAAAAAAATTATCAATCAAAGAGTCCCAAGACCAAAGTCAATTCACCTTCAAATGAGATTCCAAGTCCCTCCATATCTATCTAGAGAACTCACAATCCATAAACAATTGAAAGATTGTTTCTTCAAATTGTTTACAGAGATAGAAAATGTTAAGGCCATGCTTCCCCCTATGTTGGATTTGGTCCCAAGTTTAGACTAGGTTTTGAAGGATAATCCATAAAACAACTAAACTTTTAGTGGACCTTTCATATGACACATATTTTTGAACCACTAACTATGTTCATCGCCTTCGCCATTAAACAAAGCTTGATAGCCTAATTTCGTCGAGTATCTGCCTCCCTCTTTTGAGAAATTTCATACTAACTCATCCTCGCCCTCCCTTAAATGCACATGAGCTAGCCTGAGCAGTTCCGTAAACTGAAACCAATCCTATAACTAATTATTCTCCAAACCAAGCTCCTCAACTGAAAACCAATTTTGTTGCCAAATTGAAGAAGTGGATTTCCAATATCCCCAGTTCATGCAAATTGTCCACTAAATGCTCAGGAAGGTAACAACGATCCTCACATCCTGCTATAATATCGAATCCTATCTGGACCTTCTAGACCATTCCAACTTTCCACACCAAGAATTGAACAACCAAAGGAAAAGCATTGGTGAACACACTCCATTGATTCACAACATTTATAGTAAATTTCCTTTGTTACCAAATCCAGTCTAATATGGTACCTAGCTCTGTTAGCACTGAGTAAATTGTTTTGGCTAAGGAAACAACCTACAAAGGTAACCACAAACCTCTTTAGAGCTAGGTACTATCCTACTCAGTTCAGAGAGGGATATCTCTTGTCACTTAGTCTCTGATAGATAGTTTTTCTTGATAAAACAATGGCTAGGGTTTAAAGTTTTCTTGGAAAGGAGGAGAAGGATGCTTTTTGGGCTATGGATTTAATATTGAAAATGAGTGAAACTAATGTCTGGTAGATAAAACCTCTCAGACGAACAAAGGCTAAATTAGGTGGATGAAACCTTCAGTTTTGAATTTGTTATAGGGGGTGAAAGAGGAAAAAGGAAAAACATAACATAATCAAAGCACCATATAGATGAATTCTGACCTAGTTAGGAAGAAAGTAGAGAGTTCAAACTCTTTGAGTCTAGAGCACCATTTATATGAATTCTACACTCTTAAATATCAAATTAAACAGAGGAAAAAATGAGATGCAAGTAGGGACACAAGAGATACATACAAAAGATAAGAAATACACTGTCAACTCATCACCATTAGAATATTTTCCATGAAGGTTCAAGACTTTTGTATTTTCATTTCATTCAGATTCAAAAATTTACAATGAAGATCAAAAGTACTATAGTTCTTCCAACTCGCCCCTATTTACATCAAAATGATCAAATATAAAGAAGCTTGTTGCCACACTAGGCTACTAGGAGTCGAACTATTGTTGTCTACAATGGTGGATCTGGTTATATTGAAAGAGAACATCTCCTAAATGACTTTACTAAAAATAGTAAGTCTTTTTTTACCATATTTAATGAAAAACAAAATGTATCTTATACAATCAAATATCTGAGAAAAATTCGATTATGATGTGTGGATGAGTCATCAGGTGCATCTGGAGACCCCTTAGAGACAATTGGTGTGTTTTTAGGTAGCCTTTTCACCTTTACATAGCAGACTGGATCTAGTGCTATGCAAATACTACCTACAACGTTTGCGTAGTATATTTACGTAGCGCATTTGGTTTTCTTGAAACTTGTGTAGATCCAAGTGGCAGCTACCGATTTGAAACTTGATTTGACCTCCAGTGTGGTACATCAATCATTTTATATTTTTCTTTTCAATCATATGTGTCTACAACATTTTCATAGCATGGGCTTGCTACACAAGTGTTGTGTATGCCTGTTTATCAGTCAAAACAACAACTAAGTTCAAGAGGTTTCCTCATACTTTCATATTTGTTTGAATGAGAGGAACATGGATTTCAAAAAATGTGTTTCTTATAGCAATATGTTAAACCTTGCTAATTTTCTTCCTCCTTTAATCACCATTTAGGTTGCAGTTGTATTGAATTTTTTCTAAAAAATGCAAAAATGTGAAGTTGCTTCAGTCATATTTCTGCTACTTCTGCAGGTAGTTCTAATCTTCTTCTGGATTCATCATTCAATTGCAACCTTTGTTTAAGATGCATGTGTTTCCTTCCTTAGTGTTAATATTTGTACCTTTCAAATTTCCCACTTGGATGAACAGGGCTGCTTTTTGTTGGGTATATGTTATATTATTTGCATGAGTAGGAAAAATTGTTTTGCCTCGGAAAACGTGTCACATATTTAGGTGGTTTTTCGACACATGGTTTCTTTGCTGATGGTTTTCTATTTCCAGTTAAGGAATTAGGGTTGTTGACTAATCCAGGTCATTGGGTTAGGGTTTTGGATGTCATTGGCTCCTATATGTATATTGTATTGTAAACAATGTAACACAATGAATATATAGAATATGTTGGTTTTCCCGGTTTGGGTTTCCAGGGGAAAAATCTCTGTATAATGTTTGTATTTTCCATTGTATATTTTCTGTTATTTTACTGAATATTTGTTTGCAATAAATATTGTACAAGGTTAAAATCTATACTTTTCTCTTCAATTTTGATTGGGCATGGGAAAGGGTTGCACATACATTTTCTCTGGCTGTTTTTCATTCTTTAAACTGTTTCATGGCTCTTTCATATGATATCCTCTTTTCTTCCATGAGCTTGATGATTTGATCTTGAAATTCTATTAGCTGCTTATTCAACCATCTTATGATTTCTTCTCCTTCTATGGGTGAAGAAGGGTTTTTTTCGCTTGCTGCAAGTTGAACCTGGGTCTCTGAACTCTTCTTCCTAGCTAGGGATCTCGTCATAGGAGATGTAGGCTTGGCCAAAACTGTGGTCTCAGAGTTTTGCATGGCCTCCTTCCCCTTTGACATTTCTTTCATGGGGTTTGTCTTGTTTTGTGGTGTTTGTTCCTCAGAACCTCTCTCATCTAGCTTCATCTTCATCTCTCTTCTCTCTTGATAGAACTGAGCAATCACACGCTGAGCCTCTCTGAGCTATTGTTGCATTCCCATAAATTCTAAGTCTTTCTCTCATGCTTTGGTTTGGCCTTCATCCATCTTTTGAGATGAAACCTCAACATATTATGTCTGCATTGTAAGTGTAGGAATTCTTCTAGCTATTGACCTTGTGGTTGGCCTTTTGGGTGTCTGGGTCTCTTTTGGTTCATTGGTAAATAATAGATTCATACCCTTTTTTGCAACTAGTTGGCTTGGAGGAGAGCCTTCAAATTCCTTTCCTTTTCCTTTCTCTACAACACTTTCTCCCTTTTGACCTGAGTTGCTAGGAGACAATATTTCAGTAGACAATGGGGTATCTCTTTTGGGGTTAAGGGGAATATTTGAGGACAAGAAAGAATCCTAGTCTATGTTTAGCTTTCTGAGTTCCTCTACAACTAGTAGCTTCACTAAGGAAAAGTGGAACAAGCTACTCTTAAGTTGGTCATCCCTGGATTGGACCTTGTCTTCCATCATTCCTAAGCTTCTATACAGGTAAAAAGGTAAGTTCAGAGGGTTTTTCCTTGTGAAGTGCATGGGGATTCTCACATGGTAATGGTATACCCTATCAAACCTACCCCCACAAGTAAAATATATTTGTATGACCCTCAACAACTTCTCATAGGGCTCTAGCACATACTCCCTAGGAGTGGTGGCTCCTATCTTCTAATTTCTATATTTAGGCTTGAGGAAATCAATGTAAAACAAAGGATCCAAAGACATACCTGTAAACCATATTTCCCCTAGGATTGGGATATCTGTAGTAGCAACTATTGTCCCCTATGACACTGGGAAGGTGAACCTAGAAAATTTTGTCTGGACACCATTGTAGTTGAGGGAAAACTCCTTTGTCAGTTGTCGGTTATATCCTTGAATTTTCTCACAAAATCGAATGCACCCGACCTGCTCAAAAGAAACTCTGAACGCAGGGTCTAAGTTCACCAAATTGAGGCTCTATGGCTCATACCTTAACACATTCCCTACTCTGTGCTTATTCTTCTCCTGTGTTGTCATAGATGAATGAATATTTTTGCAAGATGGATGTGAATATGTGGCAAACAGAGAAGTGCTTAAAACCTAACAAGTAAGTTTTCACAACAAGTCTAATAGAGCTAGGGTTTGTTTCAAAACAGTATGAAAACCTTTTCTTAGTGAGAGGCGGGTTACTTAGATAGGTATCAATGAATAGGTAATTAGGTTTTAAATGTATTTATCACAACTGGCGACTGGGTATGAGATTAGGAGGGGGAACATCAACACTGGGATTTGTGTAGCGAGGAACATAGGACAACAGTTGTGTAGCATGAAACAGGGTTTGCGTAGAAGGGGGTTTTGGAGCTTGCTCGAGAGGGAAGANCCCCCACTAGGTCATAGTCTCACACTGAAGGGGAAGGTCAACTAGACTAAAGTTATATTTTTAAGTTGACTTGAGAAAGAAAAAGGATAAAAGGAGTAAAAGATAACTCAACAAAAGAATAGAAGCTAACCCTGGGAGTTAACCTAACTCAACAGAGAACTAGAAGGAAAAAGTATAAGTAAGAGGCTGGGGGGCACCTATTATTCATTCTGGATTTGGTATATTGTTTGTTATTGCTCTTGAGCATTCAGTTTGGGGGTTTTGTTGTACAAACCCTTGTGAGCAACACAGTGGTGAAATATCCACTCACCTTGTTCCGCAACTTGGTCTCGGGGATGAAAGACTCCTCCACGCCATTCTATTCTCAGCACGTCTCCATCTATCTCTTCAGAAGATAGCAGGCCGTACTGTTATTGTGATTCCAGCAAGGG
>JASDQU010100920.1:155619-183284 GCA_032191745.1 Picea mariana | reverse complement strand
AGATTAGTATATTATCAAAAAATAATAACACAAAGTTTTGAAGGAAGGGATTGAAAAAGGAATTTATCAACCCTTGCAATGTGGAAGGTGCATTTGTAAGGCCAAAAGGCATGACCAAAAATTCATAATGGCCTTCATGAGTTCATAATGTTGTTTTTGGGATATCTCCTTCTTTCATTCTAATCTGATGATACCCTGAATGGAGATCTGACTTTGTGAAGTAGATTGCTCCATGTAGTTCATCTAACAATTCATCATTGACGATAATGGGAAACTTATCTTTAATAGTGATATTCTTGAGCTCTCTATAATCTGGACACATACACCATGATCCCTCTTTCTTGAGTACCATTACCACCAGTGTAGAGTAAGAACTTTGGCTAGGTCTAATAATTCGAGCCTCCAACATTTCTTCAACCATACGCTCAATTTCACTCTTCTGGGCATAAGGGTATCTGTAAGGCCTTATGTTAGGAGGAACACTCCCAAGGATTAGGTGAATAGCATGATCATGATTTCGAGTGGGTAGAAGACCTTTGGGAATATCTTCAAATACTTTGGAATGCTTATCAATGATCCCTTGGAGATCTAGGGGAATAGATGCCTTAGATGTTTGAACATCTAGTGAGAATAGTTATACAATTACACCTTGATGCCTCTTTTTCAATAATTTTGTCATGCCATTAGAGCTTATCACCTTACTGGGTTTCCCTGTGATACCCCTTAACTCAATTTCTTTTCCTTCCAATGAAATTTTCATGAAAATTTATTGAAAATTAAAATACATTATTCCCAATGATTGTAACCATTGGACTCCTAGTATGACATCAACACCACCCATGGGTATATAAATCATTGGACTATTCATTACATATTCCCCCATAGTAATATTGATCTTATGGCATTTTCCTAAGCAATTGATAGTTCCTCCATTTGCAATCATTACTTGAAACTCTGGCACTAGATATATAAAGAAATTAAGAGCTTTGGCTAATTTATAGTGAATGAAATTATGAGTACTACTAGAATCAATTAGGACTGTTACCATTTTTTTTTTATATATCCTTCGATCTTGAGGGTTTGAGGAGTGTTAATTCCAACCAATGCATTACATGATATTGTGGGAGTCAACTCTTCAAAAGAAATATCTTCTATGTTTTCATCTGGATATGGTTCTTGTTCTTGTTATTGTTCTTCTCCCTCTTCACAATATATGTAGAATAATTTCTTCTCATCACACTTATGTCCCTTACTGTACTTGTTGTCACAATTAAAGCATAAACATTTTTATTTTCTTTCCTCCAATTTTTGAGGTGTCAACCTTGTAGGTTGAGGTGTTTTAGAAGAAGGAACATTATTATCTAAATAGATGTTAAGAGTGGTTCTTTTAGTATCCATAGCCATATTTTTATTTTCAACATTTCCCACCACCCTAAACACATTCTCCAATGATTTGGGTTCCCAAAGGAAAACCTCGTGTTGAATGTTATCCTTTAAAGTTCCTATGAATACATCAATTAGGTGCTCATCTGGAATATCTGTTACGTTTATATTCAATATTTGGAATTTCTCAATGTGCTCCGCATCTGGACCCTTTTTCTTGAGATTTATCAATTGGCTAAAGAAGGTATTGATCATTGTATCCTCATAGTGTGCTATCATTTATTTCATGTAAATTGTCCAAGTGACAAGTGATTTGCGAGAAAAAATCCATCAATACCACACAAATTGATTGGGTTATAAATCTAAAGAATCAATTTGTACATTTTGTGTGTGTGGCACATCATGTAGATCAAAGTGTTATCAAATTAATCGGTAAATGCAGACATAAAAAGATCCCACTAGAAACTAGAACAAAACAAAACAAAATATAAGACTTTCCCTAAGCTCTAACTATTGAGTTTACTAGTTAACAAGAGATAGATAACATACCTTTTAAATGTCATTTCCTCTTTCCGTTGCCATCCTAGCTCCGTTCCAATACTGCAATAAAATTGAACCTGGAAGGGAACATAAGCCAACCAAAGTGAAAGCAATACAACATACCCAACAAGAATCTATGTATGTGATTAAGGAATCATACAATAAAACAAGACTAGTTTTATGGGAAAGAAACATATTGTTGTATCATATTAAAATGAAAGTGGAGATTACAACCAAATCCTTGATGTCGCAAGGTCCAATTTCGATGGCCCTTTTCTCCAACACACACACTTTCTCCAAAGCCTATAAATGAAGAAGATCCACCATGTAGCTTGTAGAACTAAAGCAAAGCTCTCAAGAGGAAGTAGAAATCTCCATACAAATCTTAGCCTATTCAACCTTAGCCTTTTCCATGAGACATCCCTATTTATATAGTGTGAAAGAGAGATGGATGAGGATATTAGGATGATCCCACCAAATTAGAAAAGCGAGTAAGATCCAAACCGTTTGGAGGCGACCTCATCTTCTAGAAGATCCCCTTCTAGAACTTTCGTGAAGTTTGATTTTTCCTTAGATTTTGACATCGTCGCACCCTGTGTACTTGGCAGCCTGTGACGATGTCGTAGTCCAAGTATGGTGTAGCATGTGACGATTAGGCATATTCTCACCCTGTGGATAGATCACTCTATGATGACCTTTCTTAATAGGGTTTTTGAGAAGAGAAAACCAATCACTTTCCTCATGGAGAAAGACTCTTTTTATCTTTTCATGGGAACATGAACACATGTTATCAGTGGATCACTGGGGTGACCAAAATAATGTGTAACAAAATCCCCCCCAAAGTATGAAGATGGAACTCGTGACAGCTGATATACTTTGTAGAATGTGTGTCAGAAACAGGGAGCGCCCCGATCAGGAACCTGCAAACAATCAAGCATCAACATAATAATATACCATCATCTGAGGTAGGCATTCCCATACTCAGATTACATAAATTTCAAGTGATTCATGGCCACTAAATATACATTTTGGATCCATGTCATTATGAATTGGCATAGCCACCAAAAATACACTGTGGATCTATGCTCTAAAAAGACTCAAATTCGGACATAGCCACGAGACATACAAAGTGGATCTATGTGTCAATACAAATCATGAATACTCTGTCACAACCTGGATTAGATTAATGTGATCCAGGGTCTTCATTTCTATCATCCTTAAGTACAAATCTAACCATGTGATTACTGGTGCTGAAGTCGAACATGGTAGAAACCACTTGATTACTGGTCATTAATGAAAACCGTTAACAAGTGCGAGGGAAATCACCATTGATGTCAATGACTCCCAATACAATCCAACAAATGTGAATAAATGAGTTGAAGTCAAACACTCGATGGAATATTCCAATCAAGAGTCAATGGTGTGAACCCACTTTTAGAAGCAAAGAAAGCTATCATTGAGGCATGCAGGTTCTAAGGTATTGAATGATTTCTAAGTCTTGTTCCTAGATAATATGTTGAAGTCGACAGGAAAAGACTCATCATAGGAGGTCCTTGATGTATCCCCCATCAATGACATGAAATATGTAACATATTTGAGGTAGATCAGAGTATGAAGTGATTCAAAACTGACACAGGAAAGGCTGACATGGTAGAAAATTTAAAACTGCAGATGGCCGACTCAATAGAAGGCTTGTTTAGGTTAGACTTCTCTTGAACATATGAATGACACGACAATGGTATTGACAGCATTGAATCAAGGAGGACCCAACATATGGACATGTGGATGGTAAAATGAGAGACAAATGGATTTCCCAACCCATCTACAATGATGAAGGGGGGTGTCATGTTCAAGAGTGATTATTACTGCCACTAACACAATTACAGAGACACATTTATTTCCCAATTTTCCCCCACCATTTTTGGCGAGTACCTCTTTATTTTTACACAAGCTTGAGGAGGATAACATATGGTTGTTGATGTAATCTCTTCCTTCGGATGAGTCCCTCAGAGTATGTTTAATGAACCCTAAGAAGGAGTGGTTCATTCCCATATGGGTCTTTCAATGTTTGTTTAACGAGTCCAAAGAGAGAAAACTCAGGGGTTTTTCAGTTTTAGAGAATCTGAAAAACACTTAAAGAGAACTCCATCAGGTCCTTTTTCGTAAATTAATCTGACAAGACTGAAAAAGTGATAATCTACCACTCATCATATGTTTTCTTCAAATAATTTTACAAGCGTGAAAAGAACAAGGTCGCTCGATAATCTTTTCATTTTTAAGGAGTGTGAAAAGAGCTTAAAGGATACTCCATAGGATTCATTTTTTATGTCACCATTACGAGTTCGAAAAAATGACAAAATACTACTCGATTACATTCTCATAGTTTTATGAGCGTGAGAAAGAATTAAGACTCTGCTCAGAGTTTTTCCTGGAAAACCCTAAAAGGGTCTGTACATGCGACAAATATGTAAAAACAAACCAAAAAGGTAGCCCCTTGTTCCAACGTTTGACTTCTAGACTTTTTATCTACAAAAATCAACCACTTGTAAAGTTGTTAGAACTTTGGGGTTTGGATGAAGCATAAAAAATAATATAATATTCAAATGAATAATAATAAAAATCAATAAAATGGGTTAAAAAAAAAACATTTCACTATTTCATTTGTAACTTCACCCAAACATTGCTCCAAACCCTCCTTTTACCTCGATTTTCCACTGCGGATTGCGGATTGCATGGTTGATCATTTCATGAATCATCTCTGCAAAAAAGGTATTCTTCATCTCCTCCATCTTTTCATGGATTAAAATTTGATTTTCATTGGTTAAAAATATGCTTTTGAGTTGATTTTTTGGGGTTACCCATGCGTGGAGGTCATTGCAGGCACCCTATATCGGGACCTGTGATGATCTAAGATCGTCATAGATGACCCTAAATATAGGGTGCGACGACTCTGCATTGTGCAAATGCATAGGCCTACAACGTCTGCAGCCCAAAAGTTTTAAAAGATGAAACCAACAAGAAAAACCCTCTAGGAAAGAAAATTATGATTCTAATTTCTTTTTATGGTTTCTTGGCAGGTCGTCCACGGTCAATATGTTGGAATGGTGCGAGATAGAGAACACAGAAGAATAATACTTCATCGGGAATGAACCGAGAAAAATTATGGCCCTTTGATAGTGTGGGTTGTTGAAATTATTCAAGATCCAGGGTATGAGGGCCCAACTGATACTCCTTGAGTACCTAGTTCACATGTGGGATGTGAAAATTTCATGTGGGTGCCCACACACTCACTATAGATATCGAGGATATCTATTTCCTAATAGGACCATGTCACCGTGGATCACGAGTGAAACTTACAGGTAGTAGGGGTGGCGATGAGCCTATGAACCACTACATTAGTGAACATTGTGTGTCGGGTACTAAGAAACATAGCGGTAAAGTCACTATTAGGGATGTACAAGACTTACCTCTGCAGACCATCCTTTATACCATCACACACATGGTAGGGAGCATAGATCCCCATATGGCTATGCAGAGCTACTTTTAGTATGCATTGGAGTGTATGGAGCCCCAAGTCTTCAACTAGTGTGAAGGGGTTCTTAAAAGTATGAAAAAACAACTGACCAAGTGCAGAAGTGGTGGGTTGAAACAATTCGGATACGGGTCAATTTTGGTATCCTTCTTCCTAGAGAGGGTCCCAGTTTTACGCTTAAAGGTAGAGTGGGGTATACCTACTCCACAAGATCCGAGAATGAAGAGGTGGGTATTCCTCATGGCCCAACATACATCTGGTCCCATCATTAAGTATAATGATGTCTGCTTCGACTAGTTGAGAACTCAAATGCTCATGGTCGGTGATTATGCATATGTCAGGCTAGAATTTCATGGATATCCGGACCTAGCTCTTCTCGAAGGTTCCCAATGGGGGGACATAGGTAAGAAGGAAATTTTGTTTATATCATTTTATTATTATTATTTAAAGATATAAAATGTTTTTTATGTTGTTTATCCGATGACTAATCAAATGCTCTTCAAAAATGCAAATGTGGGACCTTATCATCCTACAGGTTCATCCCTTATCGAGAGGCAAGGAGAGAGAGGTGTCGTAGCAGGAGTAGCTGCTGCTGACTTAGAGACCATAGAACAAAATCTGGAGGGAGTCACAATGAACATCACAGATGCCTCTATAGATGATATTCTGAGGCATTATCAGCGCCACATAGTGGGTGTTTCTGCATCCATCGGTCGACTACTCCATAGAGTAGCATGGGCAGTTGTGTGTTATAGCGAGAAACATCCTTGATGCTCTATTGTATATGAAGCCATGTGCTTCACATTTTTGATATTTTGGTCTTCGGACAAAAACACTTTTTGTAAACTTTTATCGTTATTAATATGAGGCTCCTACTGGCTTACTTGTTTTATGTACAAAAATGTGATTGGATTTTATAAATGTCTCAAATGTTTGTCTAACACATAATTAGCCAATGCATCTGTTAATGTATTTAGACATCTAGGAATGTGTTGATATTCAAGGTAATCAAAATGACGTTCCAAGAGGCAAATTTGTAAATATACCCTCAACAATGTAGGACTTTGGATAGAATAAACATTATTCATCTGTAATACCACTAACTGTGAATCAAGTCATACAACAAGATGACGGATTCCAAGTGAAACATCTTCAGTCAATAATTCGATGACTTCATTGTATTCCATGATATTGTTGGTTGCATGGCCAAGGCATACACCATGTAGACTGATCAATTCATCTATAGGTGCATAGATTTCCCAAGCAACAAACGCTAAGTTTTGAGTACTGTGACTAGCACCATCAGTAAATCCAATGTAGGGTAGCAAAGACATCAACATTTGGAAACCAAGCACAATGCAAGGTAAGCAACTGAAGATCGAAACCAAACAATGAAAAATCACACAAGAGTATGATACACTAAAAATACACAACACTAATGCCGAAATGATTTAAGCATAGTATTTCTTCAAGTAAAGCCCATTTCTGGGTTCACTCAAATGGATTCCATCATAATATACCATCTCATAAGCTCATTTATCCAACACTCATTTCACAATATAAGGACCCCTCCACATGGGCTCGAATTTACCGGCCCCTAGCAAATCACGATCTTGCTCATAAAGAAGGACTAGATCACCTTCAGAAAAAACACATGGCTTGACATGCTTGTCATATTGGGATTTAACAAGTTTCTTCTTATTTTCAATGACTAAGGCGGAATCAAGACGGGTTTCGTCTAATTGCATCAAATACAAAAGACGTTCCTCTTCAATAGAGGTGTTAGGTAGAAGTTCAATGGCTAGTTTCAAAGACGATATTTCACATTCAATGGGAAAATTGCTTCGAAACCATATACTAATTGGAAAGGTGTGAATCCCGTGGTAGACTTAACAGATGTTTGATAGGCCCATAATGTTGAAAAAAACATCGTCTGCCAATTTGACTTATGAATTCCTACCATCCGTCGAAGCATAGTAGTGATAACTTTGTTAATTGCCTCAACCTAGCCATTGGCCTGTGGATATAGGGGGTTGAGTTTTCATGGTGAAGACCCAACTTTTCAGTAAGTTTAGACATCATAAAATTATGAAAATGACTACCATGATCAATAACGATGACTTGAGGGACACCAAATCTAGTAATGATATGATTGAATATGAACAATGCTGCGGTTTTCTCGGTGTTATCAAATGTAGGCATCGCCTCAGCCCATTTAGTGAAATAATCCACAACTACAATAATGTATCCATGCCCCCCGATCGAGTGAGGGTTACATGTCATGAAGTCAATGCCTCATTTGACGAATGGACCAATGAACAATACAAGGTGAAGAGGAGCAGGGTGAGGTCGGATCTTATTGTTATAAGTTTGACAAGCGTGGCATTTCTAGACGACAGTAATGCAATCCTTAAACAATGAAGGCCGAAAATAACCATCTCGTAAGATCTTTTGGGCAGTGACATACCCAGACATACAACCACCACATGATCTAGAGTGATAGTCATTAAAATCTTTCTCAGCTTCATCATAGGTGAGACATCGTCGAAATATGGAATCAACACCACGATGGTAAATGGTATTGCCAATGATGATGTATTGACGGGCTTGATACCGTATACGACGACGATTTGTACTAGAGAGATCAGGATGAAAATATTAAGTCTAGAGATAGATGATAAAATATATGTACCACACATAATCATAATTGATCATAAAGAGGGATTCGTCAGGTACATAATCCTATGCCACATTGTTTGTCTCAGTAGAGGGAAGGTCACATATCAATTTGACAAAAAACAAAGACTTCTTTAACTTGGCACGTTCAAACTCCTAGTCAAACTCTTGGAGAATAACTATCCATTTGGAGTACTTTCCCCCAAAAAATTGTCGAGTAAGGATATATTGCATAGGGTTGCAATCAGAAATAACTCTTTTTTCTGCGTAATAAGATGTAGTGACGAAAACGTTGAACAACTTGAACAGCTTCCAAGGCCAGTTTCTCCACATGTAGGTATTTGGTTTCGGTAGTCGTGAGACTCTGACTCAAATTGTATATAACATGTTCATCATGTGAATCATCCTCTTGGACTAAGACCATAGCAATGGTAGATTCTGAAGCAGCTAAATACATGAAATAATCTTGGCTATAGTCAGGGGGAAACAACAGTGGTGTATGGGTTAAGGCGAGTTTCAAAGCCTCAAAATATTTGTTTGGGGTATTGTCCCATACAAATTCATAACCTTTTTTGAGAAGCCGAGTGAATCCTTTCATTAATTCAGTGTAATTGGGAATGAATCGACGCAAAAAGTTTTCCTTCCCTTGCAAACTTTGGAGTTGGTGTAGTGTGGAAGGAGGAGGTATATTAAGAATAGCCTCAACCTTAAAGGGGTCTACTGGAATCTCGTGTATAGACACAATAAAAATGAGAAGTTGGTTGAACTCCACATAAAAAACAAATTTGTGTGGATTCAAACATATGCGATAATAACGACAGCATAGGAAAATGGCTTGTAAATGTGTCGGGTGATCTTGACGATGCATGGAATGCACCGGTAGATCATCTAGATAGGGTTGTACAATGTGCTTAATATCATGAAAAGAGTAAGACATAGCATGCTGAAAGGTCGCACCAACATTTTTGAGACGAAAGGGTAATCTTTGGTAGGCAAAGGTTCCTCAAGGGAAAATAAAAGCAGTCTTGTGTTGATCCACTGGTAGAATATTTATTTGATTATAGTCGAAGAAACCATCCATCAAAGAGAATATTTCACTCCCATCATAGTCGTCAACGATCTAGTCAACGAAAGGGGTAGGATAATTGTCCTTAGGACAAGCTTTATTTATATCCCTATAATTGACACAAACACATATTGTACCTTGTTTCTTATTTACCGGAACAAGATTGGATACCCAATCAGTCAAAGCCACAGAATAGACAAAGCTATCTTTAAGAAGTTTTCCAACTTCAAGCTTGATAGAAACAACTTTATATGGATGTATTGGGAGAAGTCTCTGTCGAATGGGTTTAGCATTCAGATATGTCTTAATCTCATGCACAACAATATCAGGATCAATACCTGGCATTTCTTCGTAACTCCAGGAAAAAACGTCACAGAATTCTTGAAAAAGGGCTTTATAAGTGTGAACCTCATCAATAGAACATGAGGCGCCGATATGAACATTTTCCATGACTCTAGGTTTAATCGATATGTCAAGAGGAATGGTAGGTGAAATATTGCCCAATTTCCCTTCATAAAAAACATCGTGTGTTGACTCAGGAATTAAAGAAATAACAACAATGGTCGACGGAGTCGAAATCCATTGGTAACTCTCTATGGTGTCACGTTCTAGGAACAGGATAGAAGGATGATTCCCATCGTCCCATGGAGTACCTTCCATAGACATGACCGACATGATCATCTCATCAGTGGGAAATATCATGTGAAACAAATCAAGAGATGTATCACAAAGATAAGGAGAAGAGGGGGTTGTTGATTGAATAGCTTGATAAGATGATTTGACTGGACTTAAAGGCATTCGGTCATCATAACAAAGATAATCACCAGAGATAGGTACTGTCCATGGTTCATATGACTCCGAGTTTTCACAAACAGTGGTTGATATCATGTTAATCAAGGCAACAAAAGGAGGGGGAATATCAGGTGGTGGGATTGGAAATGTACCCATCAAAGTTAAATATTTCAAAAGACCCACACCGACATTCTCATAACTGGGAGGTGTCTTCGAGATGAAAGGTACGTTGCTAGTACATTAATCAAAATTAAAGAAGGCCAGTTAGTTGACAGTAACGACCTTTCCTTGGCGTGGAAATGTAACACACGGAAAAGGGTAGACACAACTGTGCGCATGGAATCAATCCAGCTATGACCAAGTAGAAGGTTATAATCAAGATGCGCATAAAATATCTCAACCTCAAAATTAATCGATTTACCTTCCAACATAATAGACAACGAAGGAAGAACACCGTAGGGTTTTAAACCTGTACATTGAAGGCCTTAAGAGTATTGTGTGACTCTGTAAGGGTAGGAGAGACAATATCTTTCCAACAAGTAATGAACATAACACAAGTCAAGGCTCCTTCATCAATAACGGTCCTACAGATATTCTTTTTCTCCACAACAACTTGGATATGAAACACTAATTGAGGAGGAAGCATTGGAATATGATATTCCAAGTCAAAGATTATTAAATTAGTATTGGTAGGATAAATTCCACCAATAGCCTTTAACAACACCTTCCGTTGAGTAGGAAAAATTTGAAGGACTTCGAGAGTCGACATCACGGAGGGTGCTTGTGCAAGGTCTTCTACAATGTTGTAGTTTTGGGTAGCATGTGCATGAGGATTGAATGAAGACTTTCAAACAACGCCCTTGAGAGGAGGGAGAAGAACTGTATTGAGGCCCGGTTGTTCGAGATGAAGAGGACCGTTTGGAGGTGAGGTGGGAGGAGGAAGTTGAACCACTGAAGGTGGTATGTCGTCAACTTTCTCTTTCTATGGAGAGTAATATTTGGCACGAGTTGCGACTGCAAATTCGTTCTTCTTGGAGTAACTAGTACACATAACGACATAAGATGATGTAGAAGGAGAAGGTTGGTCATAAATGACCAATTGGGCCTGTTGCTGGGAAGGGAAAGGTTGCAACAAAACGACAGGTGTAGGAGGCTTGTTGGTCCCTTGGAGGAACTTAGTAACCTCAGTGCGTCTTGGACAATCTTTCATGTAATGATCGTCACTACAAATAGGGCAAGGGTAATGAGGTTTACGTTTATCTTTCTCATCAGTGGGCAACATTTTGGACTTCTCAAATTGTTGATTGTTATTTTTTTCCTCCTTATTCTTACCCTTCCCTTTATTTTTATTTTTATTTTTTCCGGTAGGTGTAGATTGAACTGAAATAACTTCAGAAGTTTTACCAGAAGAAAGAGTATGAGTAGGAGTATTTTGTACATTAGAAGTGGTATGATTGGGGTTGGTGTGACTGGTGTGTGTGGACTGAGTCTCAGCATGAAAGGTGCCAATCACACCATCAGTAGCATGAGAAGATACTAGAGGTGTTGGTTAGGATTCATGGAAGGACGAGGAGCATCAGGGATCAAGTCATAAAGCATTCACATTTGCAAATAAATGAGATCTAGATATTGAGCACGACTAATCACCTGTTGGATGAGTGGTTTTGACAAAACGATAGGTGTAAGTACTTCAGTATTGTCAACAACAACAATTTATCCCGATGAGTTCATCCAGAGAAAATGCGTGTCTTGTCGAATACTCAATAACGGATTTGGGGGAAGTCAGAATGCCTATAAAGAATCCAAAACAATTCGAAATCCGTATAAAGAGTGTGAACTTCCAACCTATGAGGCTAATTCATTATTGACTACTCCCTCATGAGAACCTTCTTGTGATTTAGGAAGCAAAGGAAGGTAACCTTTCGGATCTTCCGAGGGTATTCCTTGCATCCTACGTGAACGACGAAGACTGATGTTGGCTCAACCAAATAAAGAACGAAAAAAAATTCTATGGCCAACTAGAGAAACAAACAACGCTCACTAATAAAATTTAGAAATCAAACCAAGCAAACAAACCTTCTTATTTCGAAGTCACTAGTTGGTGATGAAATCCAATGTCACGAAATCAAGACAAGAAGGGGCTAGGATAAAGCGGGTGGAAAAATTACGTTGATGACCTTATTAATGGACTTACACCCTGTGCAAGATCCCACACATAATCGTGGGTATACCCTCCAAGGAGCCCGAGTGATTTTGGCCAATGTCGATTCCAGGTACCATGAAGACTTGCCCCTTCATAGTCACCTCGTGTAAAGACCCTAAAGAGATGGGCTACTAAGGTTACCAACTACAACAATGATGCATGGGGAAACAATTGACAGTCTGATCCACACACACAGGTAGGGTATCTAGCCCGAAATTAACTCGAGGAGCTCCCACACATAATCGTGGGTATACTCTCAAGTGACCCCCAATAATATGTGCAATCTCTACACTAAGACAAACAAAGCAGGGTGAGTAACTCTGCCTGTATTAATGTGACCTCATGATTGACCCTTGTGTTAGGTCTTCCCAGGACAAAATGTAGCAACTCAATTTGAAATCTCCCTATCACAAGATACTATTGTGTGTTTTGATGCTTTGGAGAGTGTTCCTTACAACTTATTCCAAAGCGTTATCCTAGATAATGTTGGTGAATAGAATTTCTAGAAAATAAAAGTAGCTAATAAATTTTAAAATTACGTTGTATTTTAAAGATTTTTGTTTACTCAAATGGGAGATGGGAATGAAGCTGATGATGTTGTGACCTTGACCCAATAAAATGAAAGAAGAGATGAATATGTAATATTTCAATTTGATTAAATCTAATTACAATAGGGAGAAGGTATTTCTTTTGAATTACAAAAGCTACGAAATACAATTTCTCAATTTCGAATGAACAAAATCCCAAACAATCATGAACTACACAATTTTCCAATTTCTCTCTTAACCAAGTATTTTGAATGCAATAATTTTCTTATGAAAAATTAGTAAAAAGAATAAATAATTTCAATTCTTCCTTTCCTAAATCAAATCAAAGATGTAATGGTGAAAGGAAATTGTAATCCAAGAAAATCAAGATATTCACAACACAATTTCGAAATCAAACTTGTAATGTAGAAAAAAATGAAAAAGATACGAAAGCCTTTTGTCAAATGCAAACAAAATTTATCTTAATCAACAAACAATATGGAAAGTAAAATCAATCCAAAACTACAAATAAATCAAATACCCTTTGTCAAACAAGCACTCAGATCAAGATCCAGAGATTATATCCTTGTGACAAATATCAAAAGCAAAAACTTGCAAAATTACAAAGAAAGACTTTCAATCCCTGAAAACCAATCAAAATCAAGCTTTAAACTCATAGATCAATCAAATACTGGTATCAGAAGTTCATCCTAGGAAACTGAGGCAAAAATGGGTGAAAAAAGACAAATTGTCTCACTCCAATATTTCCTACAAGAATCATCGCAACCTGACAATAGGGCACAGTGCGACGAGCTAAAGTTGTCGTAGGCTACCAATAGAGTAGAGTGTGACGTCGTTGCACTGGTTTTCACAAGCAGGGCAAGACATCTGAGGGTCATCGTAGGATGTATATACGGTACAGTGCGACGAACTCTGTAACTAAGGAAAAATGGAAGAAAGACAAAAAAATCTAACTGAACTTTCAAACCCAGGGAGTCCAGATGGATCACCCACAGACTCAGAGAATGAATTTAACCAAAAGAAGGAAGACTAAATGAAAATAAGAAGAAAAAACCAAAAAGAATTTGTATCCCCAGTATGGTCGCCAATTTGTTTATCGAATTAATCGGTAAATGTGGACATAAACAGATCTCCCTAGATCCCACTGGAAACTAGAACAAAGCAGAACAAAATATAAGACTTTCCCTAAACTCTAACTATTGAGTTTACTAGTTAACAAGAGATAGACAACATACCTTTTAAATGTCATTTACATCCTGGCTCTATTCCAATACTCCAATGAAATTGAACCTGCAAGGGAACACAAGCCAACGAAAGTGAAAGCAATACAATATACCCAACAAGAACCTATGTATGTGATCAAGGAATCATACAATAAAACAAGACTAGTTTTATGGGAAAGAAACATATTATTGTATCATATTAAAATGAAAGTGGAGATTACAACCAAATCCTTGATGTCGCAAGTTCCCCTTTCAATGGCCCTTTTCTCCAACACACAGACTTGCTCCAAAGCCTTTGAATGAAGAAGATCCACCATGCAACTTGTAGAACTAAAGCAAAGCTCTCAAGAGGAAGTAGAACTCTCCATACAAATCTTAGCCTATTCAATGCTAGCCTTTTCCATGAGAGATCCATATTTAATATATAGTGTGAAAGAGAGATGGATGAGGAGATTAGGATGATCCCACCAAATTAGGGAAGCGAGTAAGATCCAAACCGTTCGGAGGCCACCTCATCTTCTAGAAGATCCCCTTCTAGAACTTTCGTGAAGTTTGACTTTTCCTTAGCTTTTGGCATCGTCGCACCCCACGTACTTAGCAGCCTTCGACAACATTGCAATCCAAGTATGGTGCAACATGCGAAAATCAGGCATCATCGCACCCTTTGGATAGAGCAGCCTGCAACGACCTTCCTTAATAGGTTTTTTGAGAAGAGAACGCCAATCACTTTCCTCATGGAGAAAGACTCTTTTTATCTCTTCATGGGAACATGAACACATGTCAGTGGATCACTGGGGTGACCAAAATAATGTGTAACACAAAGAACTGCTCCATCTGAAGTATCCATGTGATTGTATCCTTGCCATCAAACTTCATCATATCGATCTTAGGAAAGTGGTTGGTATTCAACCCAAAGTAAGAGTTTCTCCAGTCTTGATTCATCTTCCTTGTGTCCTCATCATGAATTTCATGGGATACATTTTCACTTTCAGGTGGCCTCTCTATTAGAAAATTTTTCAATCCTTCCATGATCTCCTTTTTTAAACCATCCATATTAGTATCCATTATTGCCTCCAACTTAGCTTCAGTTGAATCCATCATCTTTTGTAGTTCATATTTTGTTACAGTCTTCTTTTGTAAATCATTTATGTCCATGCGCATTTCTTCACCTTCATCAAGAGTCCAAGTAGGACTGTCTAAAGGATTATTTGGTGTAGAAATTCCCTTTTTTGGTGGTGTGTTGGCCAAGTATCACTTTTAAACCTTGATTTCTTCTGTTGTATATCCAAAATTTCATCCCTTCTGGGTCTGAAAATTTTGTTATGTAGTTCTATGATACATCTTCTTTGCAATTCTATAGGTCTGATCAAAATTGGATGTGCCAAGTGGAAGTTATGGTAACTTCCCCACACCTTGCTTATTTTTGTCCCTTCTAGGAGAGCGTACATGTAAAGCGTGCCAAGAGCACAATATCTGATATTTGATTCTAAAAATCGCACCAAAAATACTAAATATTGTCCATTATCCAATGCAACTAGTCTCACTGAATTTGGATACGCATTGAAGAATATATCACTATTTTACCCGGAACACTTGTTTGAGACTAGTTAATATGACTAGTCATATACCCTATAATACATAGGGTGTATATACAAAAGTAGGATGATACAGAAGCTGAAATTTTTATCACAGCTACCTTGATAGTTTCTATGAATATCCTCTGAGTTTTAGGGTGTAAAACAGGGATGGTTTTAAGGATGGAAATTTATTTTACAATGTAGAAACCTTGGCGAATCTTACTTATCCTTCGTATGCCAACTATAAATGTTTGGCGATATTTTTGTAAAAATATTCAAATTTCTAAGGATTTTATATAGTTTTTATAAGATTTTGGCAATTTTTAAGGTAAAATAATTTTATCCTATAGAATTTGGGCGAATTATTTTTAAAATAACGAATCTCATTTTTGGAAAAACCATGGAAAATTATCCCATGAGAAAAATTTAGCCCCTAAAATCATCTATGGTGTAAAACATCACAAAAAAAAATTGTATAGCGAAAATTTTGTGATGACTAAATTCATGATGATTCCAAAACCCTATCTTACACATCCTATATCTCCTAAAGTATAATGAATCAGGAGCTTAAATTTGAACCCCAAGTACCTTGATCCATATACTAAACATCCTCCAAGGAGTGCCTTCTGAAACGTTGTTGAAAAAAAATTATAGCGGAAATTAAAAGGTGTCTCAGATGCAACAATGAAACCCCAAGACCTTGAGCTCTGATACCAAATGTTAAGAACCAAATATAAAAATAGCATAAAAAACCTTAGAATGAGTACTCAACGCCTTGAAAAAGAGATAATTTTAGATAATAATCCTCTCCGAGGGGGAAACCTCCTTATACACCACATAAATTTACAAATACAAGATGATTCCAAATGAAAAGGTATCCTTGCTATATATAGGAGACTAGGAGGTACAATTACAACTAATGGACCCAAGCCCACTTAAGTAAAATAAAAACACTAATGTAATATGCCCCAATTAAGGGGTAATGTGCCACTATTTAGGGCTTAACATTTCCACAGGAAATTAAAACAAATTTTGTGAATTCAAGCAAAACCCCTTTTGGGATATTAGCTAACAGATTTCAATATACCAGGATAACTTCAATCACCGATTTGATTAAGACAATTATTCCACCATGAGAGATCCATATGTTATGCCATAACTAAATCCTACCATCAACCCTAGCCACTATCCACCTCTAGTCGTCAGACCCATAATTATTTGGTTTAATATTAAAGAATAGATGCTTGAAACTGTCCCCCATATCATGTATGGAAAAATTGAACAAAGACTCAAATAAATTACAATGAGGCCCTTGAACATCCAACATATATATGGAATATTTCTTAGCATTTCTAATCATGCTCGTGGCCTCGTAGAAAAGAGCCAAAGATTCCTTCAAGACATTACCATCATGTTGTGCACATGAACAAAATATTAGAATGCCATCCACAAATAACAAGTGGTTAAGTTTAGCAGATTTCCCCAAATGAACCTTGAGAAGACCCTTAACTCTTTTTTATTCATCTAGTGCACGACTAAGGCCATCCACCACTAAAAAAAAAAACAGGGTGACAAAGGATAACCCTGGTGAAGGCCACTGCCTGAATGGAAGAAAGAAATTCATGCCCCATTAATAAGAACTGAAAAAGAAATGGATGTTACACATGCCATGATCCACTTAACAAGAAGTAAATTGAACCCCACATGCAATAGAATAATATGAAGATAAATCCAAGAGACCCTATCATAGGATTTGTAGAGATAAATTTTGAACACGGATATCATACATTTATGGACCTTGATGGTGTGAATCCCTTCTTGGGTTGAGCCTATAGCTTCATGAAATAGCCTCCCCTTCAAAAAAACAAATTTTTCTATAGAGATTCAGGAAGATAGTGAAATATTTAGTTGAGAAGAAATCATTTTTGAAATAATTTTATAGAGGAAGTTACAAAGTGAAATAGGTCAAAAATAATTAAAGGAGGAAGAACGATTGTCGTAAAGGTGGCATTGATACATGGAATGAGGTTACCTAAATATTGCAACTCTTCAACCACCTAGAAAGATTCATCACCCACTGTATCAAAGAAGTTCTAAAATAATTTTGTAGTCCAACCATCTGGCCCGAGAATTTTGTCTTTTTTAAAAGAGGTTAAACTCCACATCGTTATTCTTAAGAAATATCTCTATATATACCACAATTTTCCTCATATACTATAAGTGGAGGGAAATAAGCAATTTTTTTAAGTATAGAATCCATCTTTATTTGATCAGGTTCCTTAAATATCCTCTGGAAGTGAGAAACCCCTAGAGCCACCAAGTTATGGAATCCATGAACATAGTTTCCAGCTTGCATCTCCTCAAGCTCCCAGAGGATGTTTTTATTTCTCCTATAATTGGAAATTTTCTAAAACAACTTAGTGTTTTGATCACTCACCTCTATCCATACCCAAATTTTGAGACACCATGTCTATCCATGTTCAAGTAATAAGGAATGCCGACAGGATTCAAGAATTCAACATTCTTCCATTGCCTCCAGAACCCCCTGGAAGGACTAAAAAGATATATATATGTGCTCAATATTATTCTTTGTAGTCCTTAATTCTTGATATGTTGATCTCCTTCTATCCCTGGCCCAAGCTGAGACTAGGCCCTTGAGTCGCATGAGATTTACGACAAACTTCACACTTGCAGACGAATTGGATACCGGGATGAAACTTGTGCTAGTTACTCCTAACCAATGATGGGAACTCCTCCATATTTAACCAACTCAAATTGAATTTGAAAGGAGATACCAACCTCCCATTTGGTAGACCTAACTATAGTAAGATAAGGCAATGATAAAAAACACAAGTTGGGCTGACCCATGATCTATATAAACCAATTGTCTCAATAATGTTATGGTGAACTGAAAAATTATCCAAGCATTTGGCAATTCCTTCCTCCCCACTTCTTTCATTGCTCCAAGTGGTTCAAATCTTTGTTGGTTCAACAACAACTAATCGTTGCAGTTAAAAACTGTAAAAAAAAAGGAGGCCAAATTATCTTAACAGGCCTTGAAGCCCCAATTGTTTTCCTACTGATAATGAAATTGAGATCTCCGCCAATGTTGAGTGTGTCCAAACTCAGAAACTGCAACCCAAAAAGTTTGGACCAGAAAACCTCCTTACCATCATATAGACCATATAAATTGAGCAATGAAAAGATACGATAGAATACTATAGAAAATGGAATAAGAGTTTAATAACTTTCAATTCAAGGACCAACCCATGATTAAACCACTAGAATTACCAATGAAGTCCACCCCAACAAATACCCACCTAGGAAATATTTGTAATACCCCCAAGTTGTAAATGTACATATGTTTTAAATGTTGGTGAGCCAGGATGTGTGGGGCTTGCGTGCCCTTGTGTACATAAGTATTTTGGGGCATGCATGGTTATGTTTATGTGTTTTGAAGCCAAAGTGCCTATGTGATTTAGGCCAGGGAGATTATGTGTTGAAAGGCCAGTGATCCTGACAAATTCAATATGTAATCACACTCAAATTAATGAAATACACCATTGTTGCAGACCAAGTCAGATGAAAGAGTATGAGGGGCTAGGACTCCACAAGAGGGAAAGGGGGATAAGGGGCTAAGTCAAGGGGGATTAAGCCAAGGAATAAAAAATAATTATTCCTCAGTTCTAAGACTTTATATTATTGTGTTAACCTAAGTTCCCAAGGGAGGGGAACAAATCACCAAGTGGAGTCAAATTATTTCCTTGAGTGCCATGAGTCAAGATAGGAACATGCATAGGAATTTAGTTTAATTCTCATTCATTCCATTCCATTATTCCATTATATCATCTGTACCATTTCCTAGAGAGGGGGAACTATGAATTTGTTGTTACCCTGTAAATTGTTGGTGGTTTGGGTTGAAGAAGAAAGTTGTCGGGCATGTGGATCATTCTCTTTGGGTGAGAGAATTATTGGGAATAGGTCTCCTTGTGTGTTGGCATAGTGGGTGTTGTAACTCTTTGAACAGAATTGTGTTCCAAGTGCCATAGAGATATGAGAATTCATGTCTGGCATGTTGCTGAAGCCATGGAAGGGAAGTGGGACAGTCGAAAGACTATGGAGCAATGAAGGGGTACACTTCCTTGGGTGGGACAGGCTGTGGGGAATGAGAGGCTGTGAAGTGGGAATATTGCTAGAGTTGGTTCCATTGGCCTTGTCCTAAATTTGTGTGATGTTGGACCTTAGTTTGGAGTAGATATCCTTTGCCTTGGTGGAGTCATAGCCCCATCTCAAGGGTGACTTATTGTTGAGAGTGAATGAACAACAAAGTCTAAGACTAGAAATAACATTTGTGGTCTGCAACAAGTCAATGATTTTAATTAAAGGATATGTGTTCTTTCATGTGTTTATTATGAATACAGTATGGTTATTTATGTTCATTATTTTATGTTATAATTGTATATAATTATGCATGGATTATATGTTGTAGGACTACATAATTATTTTCATATGTACGACATATTAATTAATAAATGGCATGAGAAAATTAATGGGATGAGTTGAAGGAAATTCAAAAATTATTGCTTGACAGAAGGCAAGTTTTAGTGATGGTTCCCAAGTGGGGTCATGGGAATGTTACAAAGCTTGAACAAATCAAGAGTGAAAGAATCATTTACCCCCATGGTTTCTTGAAGCAATATTACCTTAGGACATTCTACATCAAAAATTCTTCGGAGGGAAAATTTTTTGGCCCTCCCTATTATGCCACAAATATTAAATGATAATATCTTCATGGAGGCCCACATGAAGATGATTTTCCAACTCTGAGAACCCCAGAAATGAGACGTTTCCTACCCCATGAGACCTCATGATAAGCTCTCTCTTAAGCGTGTTTTAGAGTTGAATTACTACCATCTCTTCTAGGCTCAGTATCCTTTGAAACATAAAACTCTAAATCACTAGGACCAGGGGATGCCTGTGCGAGTTCCCTATGCTTGAGAATATATGGGTCCCGACCAAAATAATTGGACACATATCCCAAGGAAGAGGCTTTATGATGACTACACACTTGGTAGGAAGAATTTTTCTAGTTCTTATCAAGGTTACTAAAAAATTACCCTCAATCTAACCCATGTTGGAAAATCAAGCATTGATGGTTCATCACACATCTCCTAGGTTCAGTCGATTGAGAGGTCAACCAACATATTCATATAGTCGATCATGCAATCGACCAACACACTACACCAGTCGATCGAGCATTCGACGTGCCTATCAATTGGACAGTCAACCAATAGTCGAAGATAGTTAGGCAATGGATCGACCAACCCAACAATAGACTACGAGTTGGACGCTTAGGCAGTGAGGTCGAGAATTCTTGTCGAGCCGACTTGACAACACGTATTTGACAGAGTCAACTCTAACATGCAATGGTTACATGTGGACAAGATATTCCAGATTCTATGGAAGTTGGTTAGATATTGAAGCTATAAAAAACATACTCCTTAGGTCATTATTATCATGGAGATTGTGAAATAGATCATGCAAATCAATATGTGCAACATGCACAATGATGTTCTGATCACAACATGATTTGCTTAAGTGTTGTAACTGTGTCTTTAAACACCTCCCTTTATCTTCGAATTTTTTTGTTCCTCTTTGATTATCTACAATACTGTCTTTTCTATTTCATGTCATGTTCTACCCTATTCCGCAACTTGGTATTAGAGCTGATGGTTTAAAACCTCGACCTATTATCTACAAAACTTACTGAGTCAGATCTGTTGTGTGATTAAATTTGGGAAGGTGGTTTGTTGATTGAAACTTATTGAAATAGACCAGTTTCTATCTAGATATCGAAGATGGATTTGAAGACCAATCCTATTGTTCTGAACGAATCAAATTATGTAGTATGGAAACTATATATGGAAACACTGCCAAAGAGAAAAGGATTGTGGCAGTATACAAAGGTTGTGATTCGAGGTCCAACAAACAACTAGACAAAGTTCATTGTTGATGGCAAGAAGGATGACGTTGTAGGGTTCATCACGACCTACATATCACAGGAGATTTGATTTCACCTTAGTGGAATCAAATACCCTCATCAAGTATGGAAGAAGATGAAGTCATTGTTTGACTGAGTCACCGAGAGCCATGTCATGCAGTTGGAGAAATAATTGATCTCTCGATCCTCATTATTTTGACATAATGGAGGAATATTTGGTGCATGTCAAAGAACTCTAGTTTAAGTTGGGAGAATGTGGAAATAACTATTAGAAGAAGGATGAACAACTCATCGATTTGGTCTTGATGAACTTGAGAACACCATTCGATGTGTTTGTTTCAAATTTACACACCAACTGGAAAGAACACAAATAAGATAGTAAGGATTACAACTTTGAATATTTACATGATATTTTGATTGTTGATTAACACATACTACTTGAAGAAGGCAAGACTGGTGGTAAACACCAGGCCCACTTGCTCAAGGGAAAGGGAAAGATGGATCTTAGGGATAAAGTATAGTTTGATGCCTCTACACAAAATCTTGGATACCACGAACAAAAACCTCAGAGACAGATAAATTCCCCCTGGCGAAGTCGAAAGAAGAAGACATGTCGACACTATTGAAAGACATGACATGTGAAGAAAGTCTACTATGAGAAGATAGATGATTTAGAGGAGAAGGTTAAACACATTAAAGGAGACATGTCCATTGTATGTTGAGCCGCTGATAATTTTACCTTCCAAGTTAGGACTTCTTAGGCCATGTTGTCTCATTCTACATAGAAAAAATGGGTAGTTGAATTTGGGTGCACTCATGACATGGATAAGGATGCCTCCTTGTTCATGTATGTTATACCACAATTTTCCACATCATTTGCATTTGTGAGATGGATTAGTCCTTTTCCCTAGATTGCAAATATAAATCTCATCCTCCTGCATCAAAATCATCTAAAAAACAACATTTTTTTCACCATCCGTGGGTCACTAGTGTGCAAACCATGGATGTTCGTGCCTTGCTAGTGTGAAACTTGTGGATTCCCTCAAAAAATGTGAAAAATAAAATAATACACATTTTTGGGTTGTTTTTTTTGTTGGGACCATTGCCAAACTCCTCTGGTCCCAAAACAATGTAATTCAACCACCTCAACCCCTTAAGGATGGTGTAAAGGCACCTTTGAGGGCATGCTTGAGGAGGATAACCAAGGTGAAAAGTTATGTTGAAGAATTTGCAAACTTCCTTATCTCCCCTATGCTATGAGTAGCATCCCCTAGATTCTGGAACTTTATTTCCAATACTCATTTCTCTCTCCTATGTGACTATAGGGTGTGTTATTATCCCTATTGAGTCATCCGAGGAAGGGAAATCCTGTTGAGTAGATGCTTTAAGGACCAGCGGAGGAACTTGGGCGCTTGGCTTCGAGGCAGTGCCGACGGTTCGAGTCAGGTTGTAACTACCCAATTTTACCATTTTCAATAAAAGCGTTATATTTCCCTCCATACATGTGTAAATTGATCTCAATATGTTGATATATGTTAGTTTTTTTTATATACTTGAATATCTACACATTATATGTATGATTTGAATTCATAACTACCTTGTTCCAGCATAGACTTGGTCCTATTTTGCAGGTTGATATCGGTGGAGACCAGGAGAAACATCAAAGGTGGAGAGCGACGATCAACATCAAACTTAGGATACAAGGTGTGAAACCTCTCTCTCTCTCTCTCTCTCTCTCTCTCTCTCTCCCCTCAAAGTAGTTATTTTCTCATAGCATTGTTGTGTGTGAGGGTAGGTTCTGCCTTTTATATATGGTCTCTCTCTATTGTGACATGACCCAAGGTCACAAGAGAAAAATATCTTAAGATAATTGGCGACTCCATTGGGGATGACTTCTCCTAGTTTGGGTCAGTCTTAGGGTGTCCTTTGTTGTCTTTGATTTCCGTAACTTTTCCTATTTTCTAGGATTTTGTTTCAAAGCATTTTCCATTTAGAAACTTTGTCCAAAGTTTCTAGAAGCCTCCTTCTAGATTGGCTTTTTTATTTTTCAATTTTTAATGGTGCATCTTCTCTTTGTCCCTTTTTGAGTCGTGAATATCCATGATTTTCCTTTGTATGACCCGCAAATGTCCACAAGTCCTAGTGTACACAGTCGTGGATCTGTGTAACAATTAGAATTTTTTATCCTTTCTCTCATTTTTGGGAGGATCTATCTTGGTTCTTCAGTGAAATATGATCTTGTTAGGTTTGGTTTTTCTTTTGATTGTTGTTTTAAGTCTCTAAAACCTCTAAAATCATTCTAAAAGTGTTTTCTCTTGGTTTCCCGGTGTTTTTGGCTTACTTTTCGTCTCTCTGCTCCATTTTGAGTTTTGGGATTTATACCCATTTTTTCCAAGCTTTTCTAATTGTATATGCTATTTTATTTCACATTAACTATGTACATATGCTTCCCTTATATAGGGTTAAAGCGCGTATTTTAGTAAAAAAAAACACATAAGTATTGGCCATATCTACGCATTGTATAAGGCCGAATCACGGATATCTGGGCTTTGTGGAAGTCCTAACCACAAATAAACTTCATCCACACTTAATACAGCGATAAAAACCACATATATAATCTTATATGCATTATTCGCGGTGGGATGACCTGCGGATGCCTCCAAAAAGTGACTTTTTTGGTTGTTTTTCAGCCTTTTTGGAGCCCTATTTCAACTAGTTTGGGGGTATTTTTTGGGGAGATTGGCCCCGAAACGTTTTTTGGCTTATAAGAGGTTAGTAAGGACTTAAGTTTGAGTGGAAAATATTTTTTTTTATCCATATTTGTCTCCCATTTATCCCTTGGATTGCATGACTATAATATTAGTCTTGTTCTCAAGATCTCAGGTTTCTGGTCATTATTGTGGTCATCTTTGAAACTTGAGTTTATATTTGAGTTTGAGACTTTTATTTTGTTTCTTCATTGGATTTATCAAACACAAAACTAAAAAAAATCTTTATTTTATCATCTTTTGTTAGTTTTTCTTTGGTAGAAAGAAAAAGAAAACAAAAAACCTAGTTTTTCTGCTAGTCAGGTCTCTTTCTTTGCATTTTTATTTGAAAAAGAAAAACATGTTAGCATAGGATTTTGGTTTATTCTCATCTTGAAAACATTTCAAAGGAAAAATAACAAAGAACATCCTTTTGTTTTCTTCTTTTTCTTTTCTCAAAAGGTTGCATTCTGCATTTTGCATAGAAAAGGAAAAATTTGCATTTTAAGGTTTGAAGGATTGTTCATGCATTTTCATTTTTTGAAGCTCTTTTTTGTTGAATAATTAGTGTAAAGTTTTCTTTTCTAGTGTTATTATAAGTTTAATTTTTGTAAGAGTCTCAACAACATCAGTTTCACTCCATACCCTATGAGTAAAAACACCCTCTAAAATGAACGCTAAACTTAAAATGTACTAGACATTGTTTCTAGGCTTCACAAACAAGTTTAGGGTTAGGGCCTTGGTTTAGATTAGATATTGAACTCTCCAAGGCCATTAAAGAAACATAAGATTTTGATTTAGGGAGATTCAAATCCAACTATTGTATAAGTATAATTGGGAAGCTCCTTTAACATAGGAGTCAAACATGAGGTCATGTAAAGGAGATTTGAGGAGATATCCCCTCCAAAGCTTGAATGAGCATAGTGGAGAGAACATATATTGGGGGATTTTCCTGAAGTGATACTGACCCATCTAGAATCAGTCCTCTGGAAGGGTTTTGGGCTCAGTTACCCAACCCATACATTCGATCCCGACAATCGACTGTACCCTAAGATGTTGATTGCGAGTTGGTGACCTTAGATGATTTTCCTAGGGATATCAGAGGTGGTTGCAAAGGTTTGGTGTGGTACCCAGGGAAGATTTCATATCATACTTTTTCGTACCGTTGGAAGGTGCCCTGTGAAGCATGGGTACTTTCACTGGATAAGACTGGTTAGTGGAGATTGGGATAGCTTCTTATCACTCCTTCATTCGTTGGTCCACGAGACTTAATCAACCTATGCCTCCATTCGAAAGGTCCCTTTCCACCTGGGATGAAGTTTTGGAGAAGTTATTTTCTTGCGATGTTTCTCTTAGGAATTTTTAGTGGAGTGTTGTTTTGTATTTTTAGCCTTAGTTTGTGTTATTAGCATCGCTTTTGGATCGTTGATTCAAGGAGGTCAACCAACTGCTCCACTTGTTGGGAAGGACCCCCGGTCTTTCTCTTGAAAGTGTGGAGCCACCTCATAGAAGGAATGGGTTTTTATACCACTAGTTCACCAGAGTCAGTGTGTGAGACTTCTATGGACATGAATAATCCCGCAAGGGACGAACCTGTGCATAAGAATGATATGGCCAAAATTATTGAGGATACAAACCAAGGAACCCCTACCCAAGGGGATTCTTTTGATTTTCCTTTTTTTTGTAAACATTGGTGCCCCCTTGATGGCCACTTTGAACATTCCTTCGTTGAATTTAGGACTACTGGTTTGGTTTTGGACCACTTTGAAGGTCCTTAATGCTCTTGATTTTTCTCAGATAAGCACCTTATGTCAGGGGCATCATATGGATTTTGATCCTTCACCTTCTACATCTGCCAAGTTTACTCCTTCTCCTTCTCTCTCTCCTGGTGAAAGTCTTGCTACTAGTAACCAAAAGTCTAAATGGAATAGGAAGAGGAAGAGTAAGAAGAAGAAGTCACTAACCTCTTCAAGTCACATTGTAGACATGTTGTAACATCCCCAACCATCCAGGGTGGGCCATGTTACTCCATACAAAACTATGATATTTCTCTGATACCAATTTGTAACGTCCCCATCCACCCCAGGTTGGGACATGTCACACAACTCAACCTTTGTAGCTCTAAGTCAATCAATCTATAACATCCCTAACATACTACTGAGCAATGTTACTATGAAGTTTCATTGCACAGATTCTAGTCTAACACAAGTCTGCACAATATCACTTGAAGTAATGCACTCAACCCATGCTTGAGTCGTGCCACACAACTTATAGTAGAAAAAGAAACATTCTCTTTTTAATAAAACATTCAAGCATCAGAAATAAATCACTAAGTTCATGCACCAACATATTGATCACATAGCATAACTGCATGCACATCCATCTAGGTGTCCTACGTCACTTTTGATTTCACCGTGCATGAGGTCTATTTCCTTAAACACACACACAAATTCCAACCTCTTGATGCACACTAGCTAAAATCGTACGCACCCAACCACTTAATCCTCTTCTTGATGACTCATAACCAAAATCACAAGGTTAACTTAACTGGCCAGACTATCCACATTTGTCATATCCATGCACAACTACAAATACAGGCTATAAGCACCATACTTATATGTGCAAGCAACATTAAACAAAATAACAACAAATACTTATATACAACAACATACAAGAACTAACCCATGTCAAACATAGATAAACAAGAACACATTAAACAAGACAATTACATTAAGAACACTTATCTTTTATGAAATTCACCAACTATGTCCTTGACTCATACATTCCTCCCAGCGATATACGATGTTGCTCATAAGTTTTCAACAATACTTCACCCCTGAGTTGGGGCTCAACTCCACCAAGGAAAAAGACTTCTAGTGACACATTGAGGTCTGACTCTCAACATAATTGTTCAGTTCTAAGCACTTTCTACTGAAAATATCCCACAATCCCTCATTCCCCATGCACTTGTCACACCCAAGGAAGTGTTCCCCTTCTCTGCTCAATAGTCCTTCGGCTGCCCCACTTCCATTTCTAGGGTTACCATCAACAAGTCGAACATGAAGTCTCTAATCCATGTGACTAATGCCCAACGCACAAGGTAAAAACTCTCAACAATACTCTCACCTAGAGAGTATGCTCATGGGGCTGACAACCTCTTCACAATAACCAGTCTCTCACCTAGATAAACTGCTCACGATCTGTCAACCTATCTCCTTAACAATAAACTTAGATTACAACACCACAACTCCTTACAAGATTCTTTTTGTAGATAAGGAAATAATCAAATTTTCCATATAGTCTGACCCCATTCTGCTCATGAGAGATTGAAACATCCATAAAAATGCAATAATCCCAAAAATACACTAAGGCCAACA
>JASDQU010100920.1:142695-155519 GCA_032191745.1 Picea mariana | reverse complement strand
CCACGCACAGGCTAACTCAGCTTTTTCTCAATGAACAAGGATCCTTCCACTCGAGTCCAACACAGGCTTCTTGTTTAGGGAATGCGCACACGGGATTTCTCAGAGTCAGACACAGACTCCACGCTCACTGGACGGGGTTGTACACGGATTCTTCAGGACAACACCGGCTTTCTTTTCTGTATCCCGATTACGCGAGGGTCTCTTGCAGACTAGCTTCCCTTCATCCCCCCCAGGACAGACTGATCGAATGGATGAGAACCCCCTCACGACTTACTTCGTCTCTTTTATTTGCATGCACCAAGGCTGACACTTGTCACCCTTGGAACTGCATGCGTTCCACATCGTGCATCCCCCTTTGCATGTTCCCTCCCTTGCCAGGAACTTAGGATAAAATAATATGCACATGGCTCTTTTTGGAAATAATATTAAAATATTATTCCAGGCCTAAGCCCCCTAGGCTTAGCCCCTAGGCTCATCACTCAGCCCCTTTCCCACCTTCCGGCCCCTAGTTCCTTGCCCACTCTGTGGACGCTCAGTCCCCCTTCACTCATTCATCATGGTCGGTCTGCACCTGGCGGTGTTTATATTTTATTAAATATTCTGCATACATACAAGTACAATAGCAGGCTCCTGGCCTTCAACACTTAGGCTTCCTGGCCTAACAAACACATAAGCCTACAGCTTATAGGAACTCGGCTCACCAGCCTATAACACATATGTACAATTTGTTTCATACATCAGGTTTATAAAGGGCTTGGCCTTGGGGACACTACAATATAAATCATTGGACTATTCATTATATATTCCCCCATAGTAAGATTGATCTTATGGCATTTTCCTAAGCAATTGATAGTTCCTCCATTTGCAATCATTACTTGAAACTCTGGCACTAGATATATAAAGAAATTGAGAGCTTTGGCTAATTTATAGTGAATGAAATTATGAGTACTACTAGAATCAATTAGGACTGTTACCTTATTTATTTTTTTATATCCTTCAATCTTGAGGGTTTGAGGAGTGTTAATTCCAACCAATGCATTACATGATATTGTGGGAGTCAACTCTTCAGAAGAAATATCTTCTATGTCTTCATTTGGATATGGTTCTTGTTCTTGTTATTGTTATTGTTCTTCTTCCTCTTCACAATCTATGTAGAATAATTTCTTCTCACCACACTTATGTCCCCTATTGTACTTGTTGTCACAATTAAAGCATAAACATTTTTATTTTCTTTCCTCCAATTTTTGAGGTGTCAACCTTGTAGGTTGAGGTGTTTTAGAAGAAGGAACATTATTATCTAAATAGATGTTAAGAGTGGTTCTTTTAGTAGCCATAGCCATATTTTTACTTTCAACATTTCCGACCACGCTAAATGCATTCTCCAATGATTTGGATTCCCAAAGGAAAACCTCATGTTGAATGTTATCCTTTAAAGTTCCTATGAATACATAAATTAGGTGCTCATCTGGAATATCCGTTATGTTTATATTCAATATTTGGAATTTCTCAATGTGCTCCGCAACTGAACTCTTTTGCTTGAGATTTATCAATTGGCTAAAGAAGGTATTGATCATTGTATCCTCATAGTGTGCTATCATTTATTTCGTGAAAATTGTCCAAGTGACAAGTGATTTGCAAGAACAAATCCATCAATACCACACAAATTGATTGGGTTCTAAATCTAAAGAATCAATTTGTACATTTTGTGTGTGTGGCACATCATGTAGATCAAAGTGTTATCAGATTAATCGGTAAATGCGGACATAAAAATATCCCACTAGAAACTAGAACAAAATATAAGACTTTCCCTAAGCTCTAACTATTGAGTTTACTAGTTAACAAGAGATACATAACATACCTTTTAAATGTCGTTTCCTCTTTCCATTTCCATCCTGGCTCCATTCCAATGCTCCAATGAAATTGAACCTGCAAGGGAACACAAGCCAACGAAAGTGAAAGCAATACAACATACCCAACAAGAATCTATGTATGTGATTAAGGAATCATACAATAAAACAAGACTAGTTTTATGGGAAAGAAACATATTGTTGTATCATATTAAAATGAAAGTGGAGATTACAACCAAATCCTTGATGTCACAAGGTCCAATTTCGATGGCCCTTTTCTCCAACACACACACTTTCTCCAAAGCCTTTGAATGAAGAAGATCCACCATGTAGCTTGTAGAACTAAAGCAAAGCTCTCAAGAGGAAGTAGAACTCTCCATACAAATCTTAGCTTATTCAACCTTATCCTTTTCCATGAGACATCCATATTTATATAATGTGAAAGAGAGATGGATGAGGATATTAGGATGATCCCACCAAATTAGAAAAGTGAGTAAGATCCAAACCATTAGGCGGCCACCTCATCTTCTAGAAGATCCCCTTCTAGAACTTTCGTGAAGTTTGATTTTTCCTTAGATTTTGACATCGTCGCACCCCATGTACTTGGCAGCCTACGACGATGTTGTAGTCCAAGTATGGTGTAGCATGTGACGATTAGGCATCGTCACACCCTGTGGATAGATCACCCTGTGACGACCTTTCTTAATAGGGTTTTTGAGAAGAGAAAACCAATCACTTTCCTCATGGAGAAAGACTCTTATTATCTTTTCATGGGAACATGAGCACATGTTATCAATGGATCACTGGGGTGACCAAAATAATGTGTAATAGAATTCCCCCCAAAGTATGAAGTTGGAACTTGTGACAGCTGATATACTTTGTAGAATGTGTGTCGGAAACAAGGAGCGCGTCGATCGGGAACCTGCAAACAATCAAGCATCAACATAATAATATACCATCGTCTAAGGTAGGCATTCCCATACTCAGATTACATAAATTTCAAGTGATTCATGGCCACTAAATATACATTGTGGATCCATGTCATTATGAATCGGCATAGCCACCAAAAATACACTGTGGATCTATGCTCTAAAAAGACTCAAATTTGGACATAGCCACGAGACATACAAAGTGGATCTATGTGTCAATAAAAATCATGAATACTCTGTCGCAACCTAGATCAGAATGATGCGATCCAGGGTCTTCATTTCCATCATCCTTAAGTACAAATCTAACCATGTGATTACCAGTGTTGAAGTAGAACATGGTAGAAACCACTTGATTACCGGTCATTAATGAAAATCGTTAACAAGTGCGAGGGAAATCATCATTGATGTTAATGACTCCCAAGGTACTCCAATACAATCCAACAAATGCGAATAAATGAGTTGAAGTCGAACACTCAATGGAATATTCTAATCAGGGGTCAATGGTGTGAACCCACTGTCAGAAGCAAAGAAACCTATCATTGAGGCATGCAGGTTCTAAGGTACTGAATGATTTCTAAGTCTTTTTCCTAGATACATCAAGGACCTCTCAGAGTAATGTGTCAGAGTCAATAAGAGTTGATAGGTGACCTTGCGCTCAACAAATGACATACCATAATTGGTCGTTGATTGAGTGGTTTCCCTTGTGTTTGACGTTAACACAAATAATCACACATAGGGATTCATGTGGTACCTTGGTTTCCATTTGATCCCATTGGTGGATTACTCATCTTTGTCAGTAGTCTTTGTTATTGACTACTATTAACAGATTCTATGTGCATTATTCCATCTAGTGCATGCCAGAGTCATACCTCGGTGTGGTCCTTACAATATGTTCATCTGAGTCCTTCCAAATATTTTTCCTTCTGCTACCCTTCATGTTGGATGATGGAGGATGCCTTAATGCCTTCCTTCCAGCAGACATCTTCCTATCAACTTCAACATATCTTTCTCTAGGACAGGGATCTAGATTTATTTTTGGTACCTTGGGGCTTGTAGTCATCAATGGCAGGTTCACTCGCCATTGACAGTGGAAATACATTAATGTCCCCTAATCGATAGATTCTACCAGGTGTTCGACACCAACTCCTTTATTCATGCTTGTTAGATTGTACCATGGTACATTGATGCCCATTATCATCATTGGTGGGTCGTCTTGTGTTTGTTAATGGTATACATTAATAATCAATTATCAAACAGTGTCTCACTATGTTCGTCTATTCGCATGGTGTAGACTCGTACCACGACAAATCATTTTGAAGACTCTAGGTGAAGTACGAGCATCACATTTTTTGTGCCGCTCCTACCTGACATATTGTACCACCCCTCAGACATTGGTACTTGTATAGGATCGTCTTGTTCACTCCATTGGTTTCAGATATCCTCTGATTTGATTTTAATACATAGCTCCATTATGTATCCATCTGTGGCTATGATCTATTTTTTGCATGGATCCATTGTGTATTCCTCGTGAACATGATTTCTACTTTATATATATCAAATGGATCCACTGTGTATTTTTCGTGGCCATGAACATCAGTCTTACTTTCATATATTCCATGGATCCATAATGTACTTGATTTGGCAGCCATGTTTACATCACTCCTAAGAATGGGTATGCCTGACTTGGGAAGAGAATAATCTTACTTGATCTCTCCTGAAAATTTCTATTCTTGGATCAGTTTTTTGAGAACTTCCATTGGATCTACTTCATTGTATCCCCACCTCTCATAGTTATAATGTATTTTGGCCATCAGTTTCCCTTCTGACCTCACACATTAGGGGGCATATATTATACCACAAATTTCCACATCATTTTCATTTGTGAGATGGATTAGTCCTTTTCCCTAGCTTGCAAATCTAAATCCCATCCTCCTACATCAAACTCATCTAAACAAAACATTTGTGTTTCCATCCATGGGTCACCAATGTGAAAACCGTGGATTTTTCGTGCCTTGGTAGTGTGCAACTCGTAGATTCCCTAAAAAAATGTGAAAAATAAAATAATCCAAATTTTTGGGCGGGCTTTTCTATTAGGATCGTTCCCAAACTCCATTGGGCCCATAAACAACAAAATGCAACCACCTCAGCCCCTTGAGGATGTTATAGAGGAACCTTTGAGGGCATGGATGAGAAGGATATCCAAGGTGCAAAGTTATACTAAAGAATATGCAAGCTTCCCTATCTCCCCTATCCTCTAAGTAGCATCCCCTAGAATTTGAAACTTGCTTTCCAATACTCCTTTCTCTCTTCTATGTGACTATAGTGTGTTTTCCTATCTCTATTGAGTCATCTGAGGAAGGAAAATCATGTTGAGTTGATGATTGAAGGACCAGTGGAAGGAACTTGGGTGGTTGGCTTCGAGGCAATGTTGACGGTTCGAGCCAGGTTGTAACTACCCACTTTTACCATTTTCAATAAAAGAGTTCTCTTTCCTTCCATACAAGTGTAAATTAATATCAATCTCTTGATATATGTTATTTTTCTTCATATACTTGAATATTTGCACATTATGTGTATGGTTTTCATTCGTAACTACCTTGTTGTAGTACAAGCTTGGACTTCTTTTGCAGGTTGATACTGGTGGAGATCAGAAGAAACATAAAAGGTGGAGAGACCGGATCAACATCAGACGCAGGATACAATGTGTGAGTCCTATCCTTCTCTCTCTCTCTCTCTTTATCTCCTCAAAGTAGTTATTTTCTCATAGCATTGTTGTGTGTGAGGGTAGGTTCTGTCTTTTATATATGGTATCACTTTGTTGTGACATGACCCAAGGTCATAGGGGAAAATTCTCGTAACAATGTGGTTGGATGAAACTAAGGAGAGGAAAATCTATGTTGTTGATTATTTTTCTCGGATGTTGTTGGTCAAAGTGATGTTTCTTGTCGACATGGGAAGCATGTCGACATCTACCATGTGTCAAACCTCAGCTGCAATCCGTTGTTTGTTTCTCAGTTGACAAGAACATACTAGATTGTGTATTTTTAGCCATATTGGTTCTATGTACATGATTTGAAGAAAGGAAATTCGATTGTTCTCGAAAGGATTTTCAACCTGATGGACAGTATCTACAAATTTCATGACACAACTCATTTTGACACTAAACCGACTACACTTGTTGCTCACACTGACGAGCGAAGTCAAATATGGCATGAGCGACTCAAAAAACTGAATTTATGAAGTATGCAGGCACTGACAACTTAGAACATGGTTGTTAATTTACCAAAGGTGTTTCCCTTTGAAGGATTATGTAAGGACTATGTGCTTGGGAAGCATCATCAAACACCATTCGACTCTAGAAAAGTGTGGAGAGCACAAAACCTACTGGAACTGGTTCACAATGATGTATGTTGCATCAATCTACCTTCACTAGTAGGTGCAAGGTATATTTTAACCTTTATTGATGATTTCTCTCACTTTACATGTGTTTACTTTTTGAAGAATAAGAACCTTGTCTTTGAAAAGTTTGAGTTTTGGGCCTTTGATGAAAAGCAATGTGGTTGACCCATCAAGTGCTTGAGATCAAACAATGGTGGTGAGTATGTCAATCAACCTTTTGAAGAATACCTGCTTCGATCCAATATTGACTGGAAATGGTCGGTTCCTCACACATTTCAGTGGAATGGCATTGCAGAATGAAAGAATTGGACATTAGTTGAAATCAGTCTAAATGTATTTTGCAGGCTAAAGATCTACCTCCTTTCTTATGGGGTGAAGCGATATAGTATGAAAATTATTTTCTCAATCACATATCGACTCGAGTTGTTCTTTCCATGACTGCAGTCGAACAATGGTATGGGAATAATCCTTCAATCAACCACCTTTGTTTGTTTATATGTGTTTCCTAGGCTCACATTTATGATGACTGTAGAAATAAGTTGGATGAAAAGAGTCATGCTTGCATCATGATGGGATACTCTAAATAGTTGAAATCCTATCAACTGTTTGACCCTATCAAATGACAAATCATTATTAGATGAAATGCATGGTTTGATGAGAATTATTATCGCATTGATTTGTTGAATTCCTCCTATGGATTATTGCAGGATGATCCCTTTGATGTTATCTCTGACATTGGCTCTCTTGTTCCATACTTCAATCCTTTGACTAGATGGTTGAACATTTTTATTGTTTCGATCAGATCATCGACCTCCAAGTCAAATAGTCTGCCATCCTCTATTTCAACTGGTTCACCAACTGAAGAACCTATGACTTTTGATCAACTTGTTGAAGTGAATCGTAGTTCACATGTTTCTTTTCTACCCAGATGGGTTTCCCAGAGAATTGAAGCCACTGAAGTTGATGTTGGAGATTCCTCTTCTACAGGACAAACTCAAATTCAAAAGCAACACGCCAGTGTTTCCATGATGACTCGTGTATTTGAAACATATGATCTTGTTACCTACTCAGATGTTGAAGGACAACCTGGATGGGAGAAGGCTATGCAGACATAAATTGATTCTTTGTCGAAGAATCATACTTGGGACTTAGTTCCCCATCCGCAAGGAAATAACATTATGAAATGTCGATGGGTCTACCAGACCAAATTTACCTGTGAAGGTGTTGTTGAGTGACATAAAGCACGCCTCATTGTGAAGGGATTTTCTCAAAAAAGGAATTGACTACACTGAAACCTTTTCCCTTGTTGCAAACATGAACATTGTTCGACTGAATCTATCCCTTGCTACTCGTTTTGGATGGAAAATCCATCAAATGGATGTGAAGAGTGCTTTTCTTCATGGAGACCTATCCAAAGAAATTTTCATGGAATGGTCACCTGGTTTTGTGACAGACTCAAATTTGGTTTGTCGACTCAAGAATTTTCTTTATGGTTCAAATAAGCCTCCCCGAGGTTGGTATGATAAGATCGACAATTCCTTTCTTTGACTTGGTTTCAGATGTTATGAATTTGATCACAGCTTGTATCTATTCCATACCAATGGAGACACATTGATTGTTGATGTATATGTAGATGACTTACTCATTACTAGCAATAATAATTCTCTCATCCTTAGATTGAAGAAACAACTTGTTGACTCCTTTGATATGACACATCTTGGGACTCTGCATTATTTTTTTGGTCTTCAAGTATTACCACTTTGTGATGGTTTTTTCATTTCTCAGTCTAAATATGTGTTGGATCTGTTGACACGTTTTAATATGATTGATTGCAAGCCTTATGCTACTCCTTTTTAGTCTAGAGTAAAGATTACCAAAACCTATCAAACACCCACAGTCAATGCCACACTTTATCGACAACTAGTCGATAGTCTTATTTATCTTACTCATAGTTGACCCGACATTTCCTTTGTTGCTAGTGTGTTTTCTCAATTTATGAAGGACCCTAAATAAATTCACTGGAAAACAGTCAAATGAATTTTCCGCTATCTCAAGGGTACCACTCATTTTGGTATCAAGTATTGTCGAAGTTCATATTCATTGGTCGGATTCACCGACTATGATTGGTATGGAGATAGTGATGATCAAAATTCCACTTCTGGCTATGTGTTTCTCTATAGCACTGGACCATTGGTGTGGTCGTGCAAAAAACAAAAGGTAGTCTCTTTGTCGACTATAGAAGCTGAATATTGTGACATTTTTCATGTAGGTATTGAAACAATATGTATTTTCCAACTTCTAGGATAACTTAGTCTTTCTATTCAGACCTTGAATACAATCTACTGTGATAACCAGAGTGCTAAATAGTTTGTTGACAATCTTGTTGTCCATAATAAGATGAAGCATGTTGACAATTGGTTCACGAGAATGTTGTCTCTCTTGAATATTGTAGAATAGATGATCATGTTGTTGATATCTTCACTAAACCTTTAGCTGAAGCTAGATTTATCAAGCTCCACACGATGCTTGGGATTCAGGAAGATGCAATTATGGGGGGGTGTCATAATGACAATTTCACCTCCTGAATCTCCAGAGATGTGTGTTGATGGGGGGTGTTGGAACACCAAACACTAATGGTTCATCACACATATCCTAGGTTCAGTCGATCGAGAGGTCGACCAACATCAGGATGCAGTTGGTTGGGAAATCGACCAACACACTACACCAGTCACTTGAGTAGTCATCATGCCTATTGGTCAGACAGTTGACTAGTAGTCAAAGATAGTTAGGTGGTGGATCAACCGACCTGGCAATCGACTATGGTTTGGATGCATAGACATTCAGGTCGAGCATCCTTGTCGAGTTGACTCGATGGTGCATATTTGATGTAGTCAACTTTAACAACCAACGATTACATGTGGACAAGATCTTCCAGATTCTATGGAATTTGGTTAGATATTGAATCTATAAAAGAAGACCCCTTGGGTCATTACTATCATGGATATTTTTCAATAGATCATGTGAATCAAGATGTGCAACATGCACTGTGATGTTTTGATCACGGTGCACTTTTCTTAAGTGTTGTAATAGTGTCTTTAGACACCACCCTTTATCTTCAAATTTTATTTTCCTCTTTGATCATCTACAATATTGTATTTTTTGTTTCATGATGTGTTCCACCCTATTCCCAAACACCCAAAGTACTAACCAGGGGAAAAACCAAACTTGCAAGAGGATTTGGGCAAGGAACAACCATATTCTCATTGAAAGAAGGCCCACTGAGTGAAAGAGAAAAAGAGAAAGAGTGAAAAAGGAACTACTAAACTTACCACAGATCGCATTCGAAGGAGAGAACTTTGCCCAAATGGATTCTATCTTTCACCATTGAGAAGATGACATTTTGAGGTCCTCTCCAACAAAGAGCAATTGCTCACTTGCCTCAACCTTATACAACTTCTCTACATAAATTGGAATTGGGACCTCACCAACTTGAAAATTTGAAACCTCAAATTTCGAATTCATATCAAGACCCACGGGCCATGAATCCCTACCTCCATTATTACAACCCGTAATGTTTGAAACTGTAGTGACCACCTCCTGTCGAACCTCCTGAGAGTCAACTCTAACCTTTGAGTTCAAGACAGGGCCACTTTGATGATTTTTCCAAAATTCAAGACTAGATTTTTCCATAACATGGTCAATTTTATGACAATGAGAACAACGAAAAGGTACGTTTAGATAGTCCAAGGCTTGGGTATACGACCTATCGCCCCAAACCAGAACCAAAAATTCATAGAGACCTTGCCTTGGTTCTAAATCCACAAGAACTTGAGCCACAGAATGATGAATACTAGATTTATAACTTTTATCAAATGCAATAAAAGTATCCAAAGCCTCCCCTATAGCCTATAAAACCTCGTTGGTCCAAAATTCCAGTGACAAATTTGGCAACTTAACCCATGTAGGATAGTTGGCCAAGACCTCTTCCTTGGCATTGATAAAAGGATGTCAAGGCTTTGTGCATAGGAGGTAACGATCAGAATACCATCTTTCCACTAGGATATTTAGAGCATCCTCTTTGCAATTGAATACGAAACCTATCCACTCACATAATAAAAGATGAAAAACTGGGGCATACCCCAACCAAGGCCCCCAAAGCAATTCCATCCACTTGGTGAGGGAGCTTACCAGAAATTTATGACCACTGAATTTTCCAATTAAAGCTCAACCCTCAATTTCTAGAATTTGGTTTACTCTAATATCCTTTCCCACCACCAGCGCTACACCACCCCCACGGGATCACACTACTCTTTTATGCTTCTGAGGAGGGTTTAAACCTGAATTCGACTAACCACCCTGAAGTTTGGCTACAGACAAATTATTACCAATGAAACCCCACTCCACATCAACCCTAGTATATGACTCTGCTTCAGAGTGAAAGGGAATGGATGAACACACATGAAAAACATTAGCAGGTTCCCAACTACTACATTATTAGGAAGAACCCGAGCACATTAAACCCTCCTTCCACTTGGGAGTACATAGTTGTACCTCCTCTAGACGACCTGATCCCAAAGGAACATATCTGTCCCACTTTTTTCTAAATTCTGACAAGGAATGGGAGATGAAATAAAGTCTCCCTTGACATTGGAAAAATAACCCTAAGCACACTTGGAGCATAGGAACCAAAAAACGATGAGGAGGAGAAATTATTCACCTTTGACACTAAATCCTCTATGTATTCTACTAGGGGTAAATACCCATCCATGACTAGGACCACTTTCCACACCCGATCTACCACTTCATCGCCTACTCAATGGAGTGTTGTAGAAACCTTCGTGCCATCTTCACCAGGGTTTGTCATTGGCTTCTGAATATTCTACTCTACATATCGATCACTCTTTGTATTATTCACATTTAGTATTAGTTGTCTTTTTTTCTTTTAGATGTCCCTTTTCTTCAAATTGCCTATGGCAAGGTTTGCCACATGTGGTATGGGAGAAAGTTTGAACCTTGTAGACCTGTGGCCAATTTCATTGTGCTTTTGGAAGTCACACACACACACACATGTATGTATGTATGTTTTGTTATTAATATTTTTCAGGTAACATATCTTGGGGAAAACCTCTTAGGCACTTCCCCTCATTCCAAGGATGGTACCTAGTGTAAACCCTAGATTCTTCATGGCACAATGCCAAGTCAACAACTTGTGAATAGATAATATATAACTCATCAATAAACAATTCACTAAGAGAAAACATGTCACAAAGTGGGATTTGAATATAGGTGGGGAGGATAACAATTTTTCTTCACAATCACTCAAGCTACACCCAATTGACACATTACATCTATATATATGCTAGATATATGTAAATACTTTCTAAACAAAGAGAAAAGTCAAAAGAAAATTTCTCAATCGACTTGACTACTCATCCCTAAACATAAGGATCCTAACTATTTTATAAGCAAATCCTAAAAATGTGTGTGCCTAAAGTACTTGTCAAAAAAATCTTTTAAAGATATAATCATCTACCTAATTAGGCTAGTAACAACGACACCCACATCATAATACTTCTTATGCACAACCATTTGATTTGTATACACATACCACATGAACTTATCATGTGACTCTTACCTCTTCCCTACTTTATCCAGGTAATCACATTCACACCATAATACTTCTTACACACAACCACTTAACACATATACATATACCTTATAAACTTATCACATGACTTCTCACCTACTCTACCTAGGTAACTACTATAAAAATATACATGCATAATTATTCATATATTCAACCCTTACTCACTAAAATACACCTTACATGACCCATTTATTAAGCTATGATCATTTAGACTCATAACAACCACATTCACATCATAATACTTCTTACACACAACCATTTAACTTGTGCACAAATACCTCGTGAACTCATCACATGACCTCTTACCTATTTTATATCACATTCACATCATAATACTTTTTACACACAACCACTTAACTTATATACACATACCTCATAAACTTATCACATAACTTCTAACCTACTTTATCTCAATAATCACCATGAAAATGAATATGTTCTCCTACCATGATATACACATATTATTATTCATGTATTCACTTGCACCCTGGCTCATTAAAATACAGATAGCATGACCCACCTATTTAGCCTCACAACATGTACTATTAATGTTAAAGTATTCCCACTTAAGAAAAAAAGGAATGTTGTGGTTATGGCTACCTTTACCTTAAACAATAAAAATTCCACATTTTGGGGTAATAAATGCACTAAAGTCAATATGTTTTTGCTAGAGTTGACAATGATTGAGACTAACTAATTTATCACATAACAACCAATAGAACTTCCCCTTGACAAATCATTGTGTGTACATTAAGAACAGTCTGTAACTATTGTTCAATGTCTGCTAACGTATCCCAAGCCAATTCTAATGTCCAATAAATTTATATATTGATTTCAGTGGACGCAAGGAATCTCACGCCCTCTCTGTATACGTCTGTTCATTTTTAAACATGCAACCCACGCCTTGGACATGATATTCCATGGAAATACTAAACGTGCAAACTCGGGCATGGTTCATAAACTCCAACGGGGTTGGCCCCGCTTCACTAATTAACACAGTAA
>JASDQU010100920.1:93209-105244 GCA_032191745.1 Picea mariana | reverse complement strand
TTTTCGGACAAAGGGAACGTCTGATGCCTTTTTTCGAGAGTGTTTTATCAGTGGCCTCAAGGATGAGATTCAGGCCCATGTCCTCATGGCTCAGCCTCAGAGTTGGGTGGAGGATACTAAAATAGCTAAAGAAGCAAAATAGGTTGTATCTTCTCAAAACCAAAAACCCTCCTTTATCCCTCACCCTAAACCAGTAAATCCCACTACTCCCTTCGCTCCACTAAAGATCCAAAAATTGACCAAGGATGAAATTGATGAATGAAAACTCAAAGGCCTTTGTTATAATTGTGATGACAAATATTTCTCGGGCCACAAGTGTAAGGAACAAAATCTTTTTATGGCCATTTTCGAGGATATTTCAGAAGAGGATGTTGAAACTCCCCTTATGTCTGAGTTACCTGAAACCATTGACATAAATCCTCCCTCAAACCCTCCTGAAGTAGAACCGGTCATTTCCCTCAATGCTCTCACTGGCTTCTCCGCTCCCTAAACCCTCAAGCTAATCAGTTACATCAAGCATCGGAAGGTCATCATTCTGGTTGATAGTGGAAGCACCCATAATTTTATTCATCGTTGTATTGCCCAAGAAACTCATTGCTACATTCATGCCGTCAATAATTTCCAAATCATAATTGCCAATGGTGGCTCAATGAAATGGGGAGGGCATTGTGAAAATGTGTGTCTCCAAATTGGTGACTAGCACCTGAAATCTCATATGTTTGCTATCAACATGGGCAGTTGTGACATTGTGTTGGGTGTAGAATGGCTAAGGACTTTGGGTCCCATTCTCATGGCTTTTAAGGAATTAACCATGAAATTCGACCAGGAGGGCCACCAATATAAGTTCCAAGGCATCATCGCTGGTTCACCTGAGATCATTAGTTCCGATCGCATGGAAAATATTCTCAAAAAAGGTCATTCTGGTGTTATTTCCCAACTCCATGCCAGACAAGCAACAGAGACACCCTCAGTGCCGCAAGACCTCCAAGCCATCCTTTCTAAACATCAAGTGGTATTTTCCACTCCCCAAGGACTCCCTCCTTCCCGTGGTGTTCATGATCATTCCATTCCCCTTGTACTCGGAATCCTTCCTCCCAATATCTGTCTGTATCATCACCCCTTTTCCCAAAAAAATGAAATTGAGAAAATGGTTCAGGAACTCCTTAATGCAGGCGTTATCTGCCCTATTATGAGACCCTACTCTTCTCCTGTGGTCATGGTCCTGAAGAAAGAAGGTTCTTGGTGAATGTGTCCCGAATTTTGTGCCCTCAACAAACTTACCATTAAAGACAAATTTCTCATTCTTGTCATTGATGACCTTCTGGATGAATTGAGTGGCGCCCAATTCTTTACTAAACTTTATCTTTGTTCGGGCTACCACCAGATACATATGAAAGAGGCAGAGATTCCCAATACTGCCTTTAGAACTCATGAGGGCTACTATGATTTGTTGGTCATTCCCTTCGTCTTGTGTAATGCCCCCTCCACCTTCCAAAGCCGCATGAATCATGTATTTCATCCTTTTCTCCGTCATTTTGTCTTAGTTTTCTTTGATGATATCCTCATCTATAGAAATACCTGGACAAACCATCTTGCTCATGTGGATCGAGTTCTCCATCTACTCTCTCAGCACCAACGTTTCCTGAAACAGTCTAAATGTGCTTTTGGCACCTCAAAAGTAGAATACTTAGGTCATCTGGTTCGCAAGGATGGCATCAGGGTGGATCTAAAAAAGATTGAAGCTATGCAATACTAGCCTCACCCAAAGACACTCAAAATATTGCACAGATTTTTGGGCTTAACAGGTTATTATCGCAAATTTGTTAAGAATTATGGAAAGATTGCAACACCTCTCACTTCTCTTCTAAAAAAGAATTATTTCACTTTGACTCCAGTCGTTGCTCAATTTTTTCAAACCTTGAAGATGTCCATGTGCACCACTCCATTCCTGGCCCTTCCTGATTTCACAAAGACCTTTTTCTTGGAATGTGATGCCTCAGGGAAAAGAATCGGTGTTGTCCTTATGCAAGAGGGTCGGCCTTTGGCCTTTATGAGCAAGAAACTATCTAAAATAAATCTGGGCAAATCAACATATGAAAAGGAAATGTTGGCTATTATGCATGTCGTTGATCTATGGCACCCTTATCTATTGGGGCAACATTTCCAAATTAAGACAGACCATCAAAGCCTCAAGTATTTTCTAGAACAACGCATTTCCTCCCCGGAGCAACAAAAATGGGTGACTAAGCTCTTTGTATATGATTATGAGATCATTTACAAGAAATACAAAGACAATGTGGTGGTGGATGCACTTTCCCAAAAATATGAAGATGAAGGATCCCTTTTTTCTCGTTCCTTCATTGTACCAGATTAGCTCCAAGCCTTTCGCCAGGAATGGCTACAAGATCACAAAAGTTCGCATCTGATCCAACAATTGCAGTCCAATGCTCTACCTTCCCCAGGGTACTCTTGGCTCCATGATGAGCTTCGATACAAAGTTCATTTGTATTTAAGTAAACAATCAAATCTTAAATCCATGGTATGTTCTGAGCTTCATGCTACACCCATAGCGGGGTACTCCGAGTTCACCAAAACCTATGACAGGTCAAACGTTCTTTTTTATGGGATGGTATGAAATAGGAAATTTGTAATTTTGTCACTGAATGTGATGTGTGTCAATGCAACAAGGGAGAAACAATCAAATCTCTAGGCACACTACAATTGCTTCCAATTCCACCTGTTATTTGGAAGGATATCTCTATGGATTTTATTACAGGCTTACCCAAATCAGGAAATAAATTAGTCATCATGGTGGTTGTTGATCGCATTTCCAAGTATCCCCATTTATGTGCTCTTCAACACCCGTTTACAACATCCACAGTGGCTCAAATTTTCATGGATCAGGTCTTCAAGCTTCATGGCATGCCGCACTCTATTGTTTCTGATCGCGACCCAACTTCCACAAGAAATTTTTGGCAAGAATTATTCAAGCTACAAGGCACCCAATTGCATCTCATCACAGCTTATCATCCCCAAACTGATGGTCAAACTGAAGTTGTCAAAAAGTGTTTGGAAACATATTTGAGGTGTTTTTCCTCGGAAAAGAAAAATCAGTGGGCTCAATGGTTACCCCTAGTTGAATGGTGGTACAACACTTCATACCATACAGCTACACGCATGACTCCTTTTGAAGTGGTATATGGACAGAAGCCACCTTTAGTTTTCTCATACTTACCTGGTGTCTCGAAGGTCCAGGCAGTTGACCAAATGCTTACAGTTAGAGAGGCTATTCTCCATACCCTCAAAGAGAATTTGGTCATGGCACAGAATCGCATGAAGCAACAAGCAGATCAAGGTCACTTTGAACGTCAATTTGCAGAACAGGATCAGGTGTTTCTTCGACTCCAACCTTACAAGCAAACTTCCCTCAAGGTCGAGCATTATCAGAATCTAGCGCCCAAATTTTATGGTCCTTATACCATTCTCAAGCGTGTGGGATAAGTATCCTATCAGTTAGCTTTTCCCAGTCATTCGAAGCTACGTCATGTTTTTCATGTTTCATGTTGAAAGAAGGTGATTGGAACTATGTGCCAAATTCAAACCAACCTTCCCAAGTTAGTCGAAGAAGGATCCATTTGGCTACAGCCACAAGCAGTTTTGGACCAGCGTGAGCGTCTCCTACATCAAAGAACCATCAAGGAAGTGTTATTCCAATGGAAAGATACAACTCCAACAGATGCCACTTGGGAACTAGCTACCATTCCGCAGCAATTTCCACATCGCAAGCCTTGAGGACAAGGTTGTTTTTAAGGGGGAGAACATGTTAGGGTCCTAACCCGCACATAGGTAGAAAAATATATTTGGATGTAATAAAAGTCAATATTAATAAGTTCTTGTAATAAAATAGAATAAGTCGAATGTAAGAAGACATAATAGAAGCTTCCACTTCTAGAAGGATCTTCTTCTAGATGTTTCTTTTGATAGACATATATATTATAAATAGGAGTTGAGGGTATGAGACCCCTAGCTTGGATATTATTGTAATAGAGATCTGCTCGACTGGATTTTTACCCCTCGAAGAGGCCCGTGAACATTTCTCTCATAATCAAAGTGTTGTTTCTGTTGTTATTCTTATATCATTTCAGTGTTATTGTGGTGATTGTTCTGGTTATATTACTGTTATTCTGCCATTTCTAGCATTTTATTTCTGTTCTGCATACTTTTTATATCTGGTATATTACAATCACCATGATAAAGTGCACTTTCCTTGGGATCATCACCATACTGGTGCATTACCCTTGATTCCTTGATCTATTCCTCACTAATCTTTGTTCAGTGAGTTAACTGAAGACTAGTTGACTAGTTAACTCATCTATGTGGCAGTTCACTCTCGTAATTTCCTAAGAGACTAGAATAGATGGTAGTTCATTCCCATAATTGTTGGTGTGTGTCCAAATCACTCTATACCACCACTATAGCACATTGGTTTTCCTCCAGTGCGCACTCATTGAGTTATACATAGTATATCATGTGTAAATTATTCATTATTGTTAACGGTTAATGAGAATTCTTCCATTCTTTCTCTCCTTCTTCTTCTTTCTCAATTTCTCTCTGCAAATGTGTGTAGTATTCTCTAGCTAGATATATTATGTGCAGTTTCAACACATTTACATGGTATCAGAGCTGAAGGATTTCTATGCAAAAGATACACCAAAATTTTTTGCAAGTACAAAAGATTGAAGACAACAGAAAGATGGATTTCCAAAAAGAATTCATTCTTACGCTTTACAACTACTTTGCATGGAAGGATAAAATAGCCATACATATCTGAACCAGAGGATTGTACACGTTAACCTTGAATACAGATACAGAACCGACATCATCCATAGAAAAATACAAGTACTTAAATCGCATGGATGAGGCACTCGGAACAATTTGCAGTCTTATTTCTCCTGATCTCCTTTTTCATATATCTTTTTGTAAGACTCCCAATGAAGCATGGACCACCTTGGAAGGGATCTTTGGAAAATAGGATGATATGAGGGGACACATGGTGGAGATGGAGCCACTCACATTGGACCCAAAAATCTTCGACAATATCCAATATTTCTTTACAAAATTCAAGGATTTACTATCACAACTCAAAGATTGCAGGGTTGATAAATCGAATAAGGAGAAACAAATGGTTCTCACCATTCTCTCCAATATTGGTCCTGAATTCTCTGTATTCATATCCACATTCCATTATGTCAGATTCACCTCTGGAGCCACCTAGAAGATGCCTTCTCTTGAGGACTTTATCGAATCCCTGACCCAAGATCAAACCAATCTCATCAACATGGGCACAATCAAAGGCCCAAGGGCACATGCACTCATTGTAAAATATGGAAGCCACAAATATCAGAAATATAAATATAAATATAAATGAAAATCTCATGCACACCCGAAGAAGGAAGGGTACACAAAAACCTTCACCGATGCCTCCAGATCCAAAGGGGAAAAGAGGAGAAATGCACGTATTGTCACAAAGGATTCCATTCGAAATCCGCATGCATGCAAAAATAAATAGATCTAATGTCTCAAATACTTCAGCAAAACAACCTTGGAGATCGCATCCCTGAGGGTGCCAAGAAGAAGAAGCCATAAGATCTGAATCCCAAGAAAGGTAATTCAAGCCATGCCTTGATTGCCATCAACTCCTCTCTCGATGCTTGGATTGTAGATTCTAGAGAATCAAATCACATGGCTGCCTCAAAAGAATTATATTCTTCATTGGATGCATGCAAAGGTCCTCCTATTCTAATGGGGGATAACTCTTATGTCAAAGTCAATAGAAAAGGAAGGATTGAACTCACCAATGGAAGCTTCGAGAATGTGTTGCACATTCCCAAACTTTTCATCAAGCTTCTCTCTGTGTATCATATGAAGAATTTTGGCACTGGAAAGAAATTCATATACACACAAAATTCTATGGACATCTATGACATGCAAACCAACTTCAGGGTTGCTAGCGATGAGTTAAATCATCAATCTAGATTGTATACTTTTTATGAATTCATTGAACCTGATTCTGCTTTACTGCTTACTCATGTTGATGAAAGTAGTAGGATATGGCACGAAAGGTTTGGACATTTGAATTTCAGATACATGCAACATCTTAGCAAGCAAATATTGGTTGATGGTCTACCAGACATCCATTTCTCCAATTGAAAAGCCAGAGAAGAGGCCTAAGTGGGCACAGACTATTCTTCAAGATGCAGGGGATCTCCTTGGTCATCCAATCGATATGAGAAAGACTCGATATAATTTCAAGGAGCCTTCTGTTGCATTCACTGCCACTGAACCATTTCCCTCCAGACATATTTTCTTGGTTTAGTCTTTAGATCCACAGTATTATGATGAGGCTACTGGAAATCCCTTTTGGGAATCCTTAATGCAGGAAGAGTACAAATCTCTCCTTGAGAACCAAACTTGGGATCTAGTTCCCCTTCCTTCTGGGAGGAAACTTGTCAGATGCAGATGGGTCTATAGGAACAAGAGTGCAGCGGATGGACAGATTAGCAGGTACAAATCCAAGCTTGTTACCAAAGGATTTTAGTAGGTGCATGGTATTGACTATGATGAGACTTCACTTCAGTAGCGAATATGGATTCCATAAGATTGGCACTTGCCATTACGGAAGCCAAGCGATGGAAAGTCCATCAAATGGATGTGAAGAATGCATTTCTTCACAGTGATCTCTCTGAGGAGATCTATATGGAGAATCCCTGAGGATTTATGTAGGACTCATCTTTGGTCTGTCGACTAAAGAAGTATCTTTATGGCCTCAAGCAGGCTCCAAGGGCATGGTATTCCAATATGGAATCCTACTTGTTGTCACAAAACTTTGTACATTGTAAATCAGACCCGAATGTCTACATGCTCAGGACAGTTGATTCACTTCTACTTTTAGTTTTGTATGTTGATGATTTTTTGATCACCGGGTGCTCGACTTCAACGATTGTTGCAATCAAGAGGATTCTATATGAAAGGTTTTTGATGATGGACATGGGTCTAGTACACTTCTTCCTTACACTCGAGCTTAGTCAGGATGCATTAGGAGTCAAACTGTCTCGAGCCAAGTATGCACGAGATCTCCTTGAGAGATTTCACATGAAAGACTACAAGTCTGCTCTGACTTCTTTCCTATCAGGAGTCAAAATTTAGGATGACAAGGAGACTCCACTGGTTGATAGCACATTGTACAGATAGCCAGTGGGGAGCTTGTTGTATCTCACACACTCCAGACCAGATCTCTCCTATGTAGTTGGTGTAGTTTCCAGGTTCATGCAAGAACCGCATGAGCTACATTGGAAGGATGCAAAGCATATACTTTGATACGTACAGGGCACCATCACCTTTGGGATTCATTATGCAGCAAACTCTACATTAGATCTCATCAATTTACTGATTATGACTGGGCTAGAGATAGAAATGATCACAAGTCCACATCTGGTTACTCACTCAGTCTTGGTTCTGGGCCTAACTGTTGGTAGAGAAAGAAGAAAGTTTTCATTTCTCTATATTCAGCCAAGGCAGATTACAGAGGGGTAGTTAACATAACCATCCAGTCTATGTGGCTACAACATTTTCTAATTGAGTTGGGAATTCAGTTTCATCGGTCGATCGTCATATGGTGTGACAACCAGAGCACTCTGAAGTTCTACAGAGATCCAGTTCAGAGGCAACGGACAAATCACATTGAGATCCACATGCACTACATCCGGTAATTATTACATGAGGGGATCATCGACCTACAATTTTGTCCTTCAACAGAACAGACGGCAAACATCTTCACCAAGACCTTCACTGAGCAGAAGTTCCATTCTCTATGAAGTCATCTTGGAGTGAAGGACATAGTTGCCTAGCAACTGTAGTTCTTCTTTTTACAGATATTGTATCTTGAGGGAGGGGTTTTCCCATGAGGTTTTCCCTCTTTCCTCACTTTATTTCAGTGTATCTTTTGTATTTGGGTACCTAACATGGCCTCGTTGTCGGGATCCATTCTTTATTTTCACCATAGTGATGTTCAGGGGGGGTGTTGGAGTTAATTCACACACACCTAGGATTTCTGTTTCCTAAGGTTTTTCCTTGTTTATCAGTCATAATTAGTCATTATCTAGTCTCCTATATTTTAGGGGAGAATATTCCACCTAGAGAATATTCTCTTTCAGTTGACACTTCAGTTTGACTAGTTGAGTTGAGTTTAGATGNCATCACCATGCTAATGTGCACTTGCCTTGGGATCATCACCATACTAGCACATTACCCTTTATTCTTTGATATACTCCTCACTACTCTCTATTCAATCAGTTAATTGAAGACTAGTTGACTAGTTAACTCAGCTAGGTGGTAGTTCACTCCCGTAACTGCCTGAGAGACAAGACTAGGTGGCAGTTCACTCCCATAATTGTTGGTGTGTGTCCAAATCACTCTATACCACCACTAAGGTGCATTGGTTCTCCTCCAGTGCACACTCATTGAGTTATACAGAGTATATCATGTGTAAAATATTCATTATTCTTAACGGTTAATGAGAATTCTTCCATTATTTCTCTCCTTCTTCTTCTTTCTCAATTTCTCTCTGCAAATGTGTGTAGTGTTTTCTAGCTAGATCTATTATGTCTAGGTTCAACACATATACAGTTGTTTCCTCCTTACCTACACCTGGCCTTTCTAAAATCAAGGAATTTTTGTTTGTTGCAGGTGGAGTTCAGACTAGTTTTCCAGAAGAGAAACCAATTGTTGATTTTGTTGAACATATTGATGAGTCGCATGTTCCTCACATGTGGTAATTTGAGCATGTAATTACAGATGGAATTGTTGTTGATATTTCAGGTTGTTCTACTATTGTAAGTGAACCTGACCCTAAGCATACTTCCTTTGATCATACAACACAAAAATGTGTGTCCTATCATCATCATCACCATAAAATTGAAGGAATGGAAATCGTGCTTTCAGATATTTGCAAAAGAGACATGAAAGATAGAATTGTGGACTAGTGCTAACTACTAGAATAGATTGTGGTTGGATTGATGGATGGTCGTCATGGAATCATTTGACCAGATGTTTGAGGAATTTGTATCATTGTGTATCATCGGTTGTACATTCATGTAGTGTTCCTCTTACTTATTAATGTTTTCCTTGGAAGTGGTCAATCGAGGATCGATCCGACATGATAGTCCACTGGAGTTTCGACTGAGTATTCATCGACTAAGTTTTCGACTGAGAACTATTGTCGCTACTTATTGATCCCTCATGGGGGGAATACTTGAAGTTGTTGATATTTGATCCCAACTAATGTCTTCTTTTTTAATCGACTTGGATTTGTTGAGACTGACCAAACCATGTTCGATTGTTTTTGGATATATACTACTTCTTATGTTGGATACAGAGACCATTTGGATTGACAGAGACTAATTATCTTATGTTGTTGGTGACAGTGTTTAGACTTCTTCATGAGTGTTGTTTTTTCATGTTTGAGCAGTTTTTGTAATCGGAACAAATTAAGGGGCATGCAATTGGGAAGTAATATCCATATCATCTAGTCACTAAGTGCTTAAAGAGAAGAACAAGCTCAAGGGAAACATCCCTTTTTCATTGATGTCAAAGGAGGATATTTGCATATTGGGGGAGATATTGTTGGAATTATTGTCATTGATGTCAAAGTATTAATGTTGTCGTTAATTTCATATTACATCTTTCCAAATACACATAGCATTTCCAAGATTTATTTATATATAGGTTTCAAGTATATTAAAAAAATGGGTGCATGTGAAAAAGTAAAAAGTTAAATGGTGGTTTCAAGCCCATGGGTTTGGAAGCCCGTGGTATTTGGAAAAGTGAAATAAAAAAGGGGGAATTAATTATAACAAATTATAAAAAGAGAAATTATGTAGGTGGAAAATGTAAAAATATTTGAAGAAGTAGATGCAAAGATTGAATATCATTCCTAATGGGGAGAGTTGTGAAATTAGTTTGAGGTCAGCTTGGCATTTTCAGTATAAACTATTTTATGGGATGTTTCAGACCATGAAATTTTGAATATATGGAGGAGATATATATGGATGCATGTGGTAAAAATTTTATACATTGGTTTGATATAATTTATGAGATACTCCCTACAGAAGTTAGGGTTTCTAAATGCTCTTGAAATGAGTTTCAAACATATCAGTTTCGCATTTTCTCTATAACTTATTTTTTGGGATGTTTTAGACCATGAAATTTTGAGGAGATGAAGGTGAGATCACTTTGTACATGTGTTTACAATTTTATATGTTGTTTCTTTATACTTTCTAATATATACCCTATGTATGTTAGGGTTCTTGAATGCTCCTGAAATCAGTTTCAAACAGGTCATTTTGGAATTTTTGTGTAACTTATTTTTTGGGATGTTTCAGACCATGAAATTTTGAGGAGACGGAGCTAAGATATTTAGATACATATAGTTAAAATTTAATATGTTTTTTATCTATACTTTATGATATATTCCCTATGGAATTTAGGGTTTATGAATAGTCCTGAAATCAGTTTCAAATAGGTTTTTTTGGAATTTTTTCTATAACTTCTTTTCTGAGAACTTTTCAAACTGTGATATTTTTAGGGATCTGAGTAGACATACAGAAGTACCTTAGATAAACATTACATACTTTGGTTCACTATACCTTGTAATATATACCCAGTGGAATTTATGGATTCTAATTGGTCCTTAAATAAATTTCAAATAAGTTAGCTTGGCAATTTCTCTGTAACTTCTTTTCTGGGACTTTTTAGACTGTGAAATTTTCAGGTATCTGAGGAGAAATACCCAAGTACCTCAAGTAAATAATCATATTTGTAAAATTGGATACGTGACATGATGTACAATTTTGTTCTTGGGAAGATGCCAAAAACAACAAGCTTTTTGAAACTTACCATAAATTTCATTTAGAAATTAAAATTTTGGTCAGACCTAGTGAAAAAAGAAGGAGGAAGTAGACTCAATGAAGGTAATGTGAATTTCATCATATTTTGAAGAAGTTATATGTACTAAATAATAAATTTTAACTTGAATGTTGGTGTCTCTCCAACAAAGAGATTGGTGTTTCTTGCTAAGTTGGTGCTTAGCGGTGGGGATTAGTGTCTATGAATATATGTAAGAGTAGGTTGGTTTCTACCATAGTTTGTACCAGTGGGGATTGGTGTCTCTAGTAGGTTGGTTCCTACAAATATTTGTAAAAGTAGGTTAGTTCCTACAAATAATTATTAACAGAAGTTTTGTGGTTTTCTCCTAAAAGGTTGGTCTTGTGTTCCATGTTCTATAGTTAATAGATATCATATGAGACTATTTTCCTATGGTTGATGAATGTTTGAAAAAGTCAAAAAAAAATCTTATAATGATCCCCCCCACCCCCCCTCTCAATATAATTGTTTTCTCAATAAATACATGACCAAATTGGAAACAAAGATAAAGATATGATCCATAGGAAGACCAAGATGAAAATGAACTAGAGTAGAAACAAAGAAATATATCATTAGTGTCGTTACCTATTAAACATTAAGGGGGATTGTTAGAAGAATAATAATGTTTATTAGACTTTTGGTAAGGGAAAAGTCTAGATTACAACATTAAAAAAAATGATTCAAGAGTAGGTAGGAACAGTGTTGTCAACAAGAAGGATCTAAAAAAATTTTATGGATTCTGCCTCTCACCGTGTAATATATTCATATAAATAGAAATGAATCGAAATGATTGTTTGTGGCTTCAGGTTTCTAATTTTAGATTTGAAATGCATTTCCTAAGTTAATATCAATGTGTTTTGATGTTGGGACAAAATTCTAATTAAGGGGGATTATAATATATTTTTGAACCACGTAGATGAAAAGGTTTTATAGATAACTAGCAGGTAAAATAATTGGAAATTGGTTTATTTTGATATATAGATTTATTTTTATATGGACATCAATAATGAGTTTGTGTAGGTATAAAAATATGGAGTGGAAAGATCGAGAATGAA
>JASDQU010100920.1:74203-89446 GCA_032191745.1 Picea mariana | reverse complement strand
AAGATTTATACTTACCATGTTGTAATTAATTTATACTTAGCACATTACACAACATTTAAAATTGGAGGATTTATAGTTGTAGATTTATGGAACCCAAGACAATTTGTCTTGAGAACCCAAGGATCCTACAAGGACCATACAATCCTAGTTATATAAACCTAGGTACTTGAGAGAATCTAGAGATCGTGTATTTAAAATTAGATTATTTATACTTACAACCTTGCAATTAATTTATAGTTGAATATTTAAAATTTCCACATTTATCCTTGCATATTAATTCTTACCTGCAAATTTAAAATTTATACCAATATTTGTAGTTTATATAGTATACTTGTAGATTTAAAACTTATTTAGTTATAATTGTAGATTTAAAATTTATACAATTATACTTGCAAATTTAAAATTTATATAGTTTATAGTTATACTTGCAAATTTAGTTATATAGTTTATAGAGTTATGCATTATTATAGTTATAGTTATAGCTATAGTTGTAGTTGTTAATAAACAATCATGCTTGATGTCTAGCAGGAACTAGTCACTATGTGGTTTATCTACCTTGTTTATATTGTAAAGTCAGTTATGGAAGAGGATACAGGGAGTTAATGTTATAATATAAGGTGTACTTGATGCAATAAAGTCACATTCATGTAAGTGACTAATAAAAAGACAAGCCTAAGTTAATTAAATATCAATATATGAGTAGTTAGGTTGCACTAATAGTACAAATACCTAGTCATTGACATAAAAGGGTATCAACCCCATTGTATCAAATGATTTCATTGTAATAAAAATATATATTTTACATGAGTTCATTGAGTCTATTTATAATCAGGTTTGCATAATTTTTTGAGTATTTAGAATCTATTTCTAATCAATTTTGCAAATCTTTTTGAGTATTTAGAAAAATAGCATGCTATTATAGTGGAAAGATCCAAAAGCCAAGTAAATTTAGAGCGGTGACAAAACCTTGATCCTGTAAATCTAAGAGTACATATTGGAATGTTTGATAAGTGAGAAAGTTAATGCTTCTATAAGAGAGAGAGAGAGAGAGAGAGAGAGAGAGAGAGAGAGAACTAGAGACTAATAAAGGATTTGAAAAGCAATTATTTTTATTTTCTATAACTTGGCTAAAAAGGTTTCTTGTAATTGTTGTGAGAAGAGAGGTTTTATTATTAAAACAAAGAATTAAAGCCACCATCCATCGGTATCGAGAAAATATAAAAATCAATGTATTAATTATTGAGAGTAGTTAGTATTACATATTTAATCACCTTGTCATCAATTTAAAGGAGTTGAGCCCCGAAGCTTAGGAAGGAGCCCTCACATCAATTTTTGAAGCTCCCAATCATGTTATATCCATCATTATCAAATAACCTCTTCTAAACATGTTGCGTTTGGGGAATAAATTTGTGTGGGGGGAAGAATTGAATCTACAAACCCTACAATCATCATTCAAAGGGATCCACTAAAAGTTAGTCCTCGTTGTCAAAGAGCCGGTGAAGAATAAATGCCAGAAAAATATTTCCTAAACCAAGAAGTTCCTAACCGGACCCACACAAGGAGATAGATGCTACAAATCAAATTAAATTCATATCAGTTTGATAAGAGAAGACACATAGAAAATGCACAGATTATCGAGAGAAGGGTATACACATTTCAAAGGAATATGGATTTCGAATAGAGAAAAATTGAGCTAATTTAGTTGTTTTGAAGATTGTTTCATTTACACCAAGTAAAAGAATCCTTATTTTCAAATGACTTCATAATCAAGGAATTTTTATTGTTCTCGATCTTTTTTGCAATAAAATAAAAAACAAAAATATCTAGAGATAGTATTTCAAGAACATACATAAACAACATAAACAAAGCATATTTTTCAAGACTAGATTTTAGGCATTCTATGGAGAGATAAAGATTTCTTTAATTCCCAAAAGAAGAGGGGTAGATATGTAGGTTTCATTTTTTCCTTCATTCGAAAAATATTTGAAGAGAGATATTTTATTTTCATAAGTTATGTTATTTCCAACAAGATTACTTTTCAACGATGTGTTTGTTTCAACAATTAGGGTTTCCAATGTTTACTTTCAATAAATGTAATATTGACATGGATAAACTTCATATCCAAAATATCTTCCTAGAGAAATAGACGAGCACCCTACTAGGTACCTTGGTAACTTGACAAATGGAGATATTTCCATAGAGACATTCGATGTTCAAACTTGTATCAACATTTTTTATGTAGAAGAGAATCCTTTACCCTCATGCCTAATCATAATAGAGGATTGTGTTCGACAACACAAGTTTCCCAACAAATGATTAACACCTTTATAAGCCACTCATACAAGCATATCAAAGATAAGCACGCCAATGTTTTTACGTGGTAAAACCCTTGTTGGGAAACATCCACAGCCCCAACCGATGTGGCCACTTGAGGAAATTTAATAATGCAAAAGAAAATATATTACAGATAGTTTCTCACAATTGATCATTGGCAAATGACCCTCCATGCTCTTTAAATAGAGATTGTGGAACAATTGGTTGTTAATCCACAAATAAAAGTAGCCATTACAAACGAGGATAATATGATTCAACAGATCACTCTATGTCGGGAACATATCATGACTATCAAATTACAAATGCATAATAATTCATACTAAAGAAACACACTTTAACCTAATGACACATTAGACCAAGTTGATACTAACTAACTTCTAAGTGTTCAAATATCCTAACATCCCTCCTTAAGAACAACTTGGGATAGGATTGAAGGATTTACAAAGGAGACACAATAGGATAAGGAAGGAGGAATTAGATCCTATCCCCCCTTAATGACAACTTCTTGAACTCCTAATATATATCAAAGTTTGGAAAACTTCACTTGTGTAAGAGACTTTGTGAAAATGTCTGCAACTTCACCTTCTTTAGGGAAAAATAACACTTCAATATCTTGATCATAAATGATATTTTTGATGAATTGCATGTGTGGCTCGATGTTTTTATTGCATTGATGTTGAATTGGATATTTGGCGAGTGTGATGGCACTCTGATTGTCACACTAGAGGGTGGTTGAATGTTGTTGTTGGAATCCAAACTATGAAAGGATATGTTGAATACACAAGGCTTCTTGACTTGCATTAACCATTGTTCAGTATTATGTTTATGTTGAAGAAAGATAAATACCATGATGTTTCTTACAACCCCAAGTGATAGGTCCAAAAACATCGCTAAAAATATAACCCGCAGTAGACTTTCGATCAGCAGGGTCGTCGGCCCAATTTGAATCAATGAAACCAACCAACAAAGGAGTCCCATATGAACTGTGATGTATCCCAAACTAAATTGTACCATGTACATATCGTCATATCCTTTTATTTGATTTCCAATGGCTTTCATGGGGTGTTTTCATATACCATGCAACAAGACCAATAGCTAAGGTAATATCAAGATGGGTATGAGTCAAATATAAGAGGCTACCAACTAACTAACAGTACAAAGTGGCATCAACTTCAGGAGAAGTACAACTGGCATCAAATTTTACTCTAGAATGGAAGGGAGAAGGGGTTGGTTTAGAATCATCCATGTGAAAGCGGCGAAGAAGGTCACAAGCATACTTAGATTGGGAAAGAAAAATTCCTTCCTTGGTTTTCAATACTTGGAGACCAAGAAAATAATGAAAATAGCCTAAGTCTATCATTTCAAATTTATTTTTGAGGATGTGTTGTATCCCCACAACTACCCACTAAAATTCTCTAATTTAGAGGATTTCAGTAGGTACCCCCTATCAAAATATTGGCAAGGAATGTAATCACTACTAACTTGATTTGTAATTGATACAAGAAACTAACATTTTTCCTATGCATCCATATTCATATCTTAAGAACACCTCTGATAGTCAACGTTTTTGGTGAATTTTCACCCTACATTTTTTAACTTACTCTCTCCATAATTGAGTTGCAAGTCCTACTATCCCAAAATCAAATTTCATGTCATTTAACCTGGTCTAATGGCTATTGTATTTTTCTTTTTCAGAATGCTTCTCCTCAGAGTGAGACAACATGTAACCTCAATTTCCTTTATGATGGAAACTTTCGATAGCACTATCAGAAAGTTTTCTATCATATCCCTCTTCCTCGGAAAGGAATAAATTCCTACACACTAAAGAATTCGATGGAGCCTCTCCAATAGACCTATTTTGATGAATGTAATTCCACCATGCCATAGAACACTTACCCGATTTTATGTGTAAAACCGTTATTGGTTCCAAAGAATTTTTATATGTGGTAAATAATATATGCATAGAAGTGGGTCCCAAATTTAATCGACAACATTATGTGGTGGAGAATAACTGGCTATGTGGCCTAGCCTTATCCAAATGCCTTGACCTCCCTACGGACAACACTCTCCATGTAGACATGATTTTAGAGGATGGAATATTCTTTGTTGATACCTCTCTATCAAAATGTAGAGAAAACACAACCCTCCCTCTATGATGGCAGTTGTCTCTGATAGCACCATTGAAAGGCCTTATGTCGGAGTCATATTTTTAGCATAACTCTCCTCTCCAATGAGCACCCTTTCCGATAGCGCGTTAGTGAACAACATTGAAAGAATAATCTTGGCATGATTTATAACGTCTCTTCCCTGGCACATTTCCTTATGCAAAAAGGGAATATTCCCTCAATACCTTCCCATTGGAATGGATAATAACCATGTACATTCGCCTCTCCGATGGCATCTCCTTCCAATAGCACTATCGGGGAAATTTTTCAAGTTTAATCTCTCGATCTCTATACATCTTCTACACAAATATCAAGTGATTTGTACCTCTAAAAAGCATTAATAGCAGCGCATCCTTCACCAAGACACGGATTTTCTTCCACTAAGCATTAATTATAGAAGTTTTGGGGCTAATTATGAATACATAAAATCTTTTTACCCTAAATAACGCCACATTCATATTTTACAAACTTGTAAATTGTTTATTGTGCATACAACAATTTCAAGCTAACCTCAGACTTCTTCAGGATATCAAAATGATAGGTATGTAGGTAAATGGTTTTCATTATTCATAATGTTGTATTAATTTTATAGACTTATGTGGGTTTTCCTTTATTACAAAAAGTCAGAACAACACTATGTCTCGTCCATAGACCAGAAGAGGAAAGAACGTCGCAGAAAATATACCAACACACGTAGTCAATTCAGGTGATATCCTAGCAACAGACACTTATTACCACAATGGGGTGATTCACTGCCCTTGGTATGATGAAATGTATAGAATCTTCAACGCTAGATATTTCCCACCTAAGGACGAAAACTTGGAATTCTACTAGAACATTTAGAAAAGTTGCATTCACCTCATAGCTACTCACTTGATGTTGTTCCCCTACAATGACGTAGCAATATGGTTCATGAAAAATAGACAATTGCAATCATGAGAAAAGAAAAATATGATGAAGCTAATAAAGCTAATCGCATTGGCCAAAAATTTCATCAAGAAGACTGAGCAGGACTTAAAGTTAGAAGTCACAACAAAAATATGTTATGGTGAACTAGACCTAGAGAAAATGAATTTAAGTAAGCTAGGAAATATTATGGAAGACTATGCACTATGGAAAGAATACAGAGATCAAATGGAATTGCAAAAGATCTCATGATTATCTCAATTTTGTAACTGATCCTTCTTATTTTTTCCATTCTCACTTGTATCAATTTGAATGTAGAATACAAAAAGATGAGTCCAAAATGTCCTATGACAACGTGGAAGTTACGTAATGTAAATAGTCCCTCTTGTTTTATAAAAGAGGGAACTGCTAATGAGAAAGATCTTTTGATTTGTTGTATATCAAGACAATATGTTTACTACATGAATGAATAGAGCAAGAGACATCCATGGAGATTTATGATCCAGATATGTGTATATGAGATTTTTCTTTGTACATATGTCCATTGTATTAATGTATTGAGCTTAGTCATATGAATTTATTCTTTACTCTATCCTTAATATTTATATTGTCGTGAATTTCCTTATGAGTGTAGGAATAGTGTGATAGATATGATAAGAAATTAATTGTTGTGATTCCTATTTCACTATTATGTTAATTCATCACTTGTTGTGAACTCATTCTTTTGCAGGAAATAATATTTTTCACTATGCTCATTCTCATTAGTTTCATGTTAAAATTTGTACCTCGAACAAGTGTTTCCCACATAGGCTTGGTGTCTAGCATGTGGGGAAATGTCCAAAAGTTATCCTTAGAAAATTAACTTTATGAGATATAAATTTAAAGTGATTTTTTGAGTATATTTAATGAAAAGGTGACTTAAGTGACTTAAGTTGTGATAAAGTAAATTATATCACAACCGTAGATAAAGATGGCCTAGGATTTAATCTTAGCCATTAGATATTAAGTTTAGTTCATTTTCATTTAGATGGAAAAAAATGGGATTCTAGGGATTGAGGCACCATTATTCATGAGCATTGAATGAAGAGAGAGAGTTGAAGAAGTGAGAGAGATATTACAACAAGGTTGGCGTGTTGATATTGAGAGGTGGGTGAATCAGTATCAAGTACAATTTAAAACATTTTTCAACTTATACTTAAACCATTAAATTATATCCAATGAGCAATGAACAATAGTATAAGAGTTACACCAATACACCACAGTATACCATGCACAATATATGAGAAATAATCAATAGTTATTGTTCAAGGGAAGTAATGACTTCCAAAGGTAGCTACAGCTTCCAAATGTAAAGGAAGGGATAAACCTCCAAGAGGAAGACACAATCCTCCAATATCAAGAGAGGGTTTAACTCTCCATCCTTTCCCCTTCCTTCCACCCAAGAATATATGAGATATAATAAAACTTTACATTAAATCTTCACCATCAACCAACCATCACATAGAAACTGATAATGCTTCATGAGAATTCTTCAACTTCTGCAATTATTCAATTCTTGGAATACTCTGATCCTATAGATAATATTACTCAATGTATTTTCTTAAACTTCTCCAAGTTTCACTTTGTGATTCCTCCCCAAAAGGAAGTTATAGAAAGAATGGTAGACCTTATTCAATTTTGGTTTATTCAGGAGACTGAACTTGTATAGAATGCCCCGTGCTCAATATTTAACATCAGATTCTAAAACTCGTACACAAGAAACTAAAGTCCGTACTCTTTCTAATGAAATTTTTCCCACATCATTTGGATTCTCTATGAAGAATTTATGACTATTTTACCTGGAACACATGTTTATTGACTAGCTTCAGAACTGGTCAAAAACCCTATCTTCCACAGAGTGTATCTCCATAATTATAGAGAATCAAGAGCTAAAACTTTTACCATATGTACCTTTACATGTCTTCTCAATACCATAGCAATTTCACCATCTGAATCGTTCTAGAAAACAAGTTATAGTGAAAATGGTAAGATGACCTGANCCTTAGAACACATCACCAAAAGACTTCATCCTCCCTTGAAATCTGACCTTCTTTACTTCTGATTTCCTCTGAAATTCAAATTGTATTTCAAATGAATGTATAATGATATTTATTTATACCATTTATGTCACTTCCTTTTAACATTAGGGTCGACCTGACACTTTCTTATTTTGTAATTCTTTTCTTAAGACCTACATGTACTTCCTTCTTCAATTCACTTTGTCATCTTCAAAAATTCATTTCTCCTCGACCATGAGGATCCACATGATGTTCCACATACCACTAGAAACAACATGATGTATATTATCCATCCATGGGTGTTGTATCTTCATGTGCAATGTCCTTCATGTCCAAATACCTTCATCAATCTTCCAGTCCAAAACCAATTACTAGGGTTGACATCAATGAAAACAACCAATCTTCCAACATGGCGCACTTTCCAAGGAGAGGAAGGGCATGAAAAACAAGGATATTATTTCAGCATTAAATGTAGTCTATATAGTATGGATTAGAGTGAACGTATAGCAATGTAGTGCTAGGCTGTACAGAAGAAAATCAGACACAAAAAATTGAGGTAGATTCTGGCATGATTTTTTAGGCATTTATTAAATTCAAAATCCATACATTTATGTACAGTGTCTACAGCAAACCATGCATAGTTTTTGAGGTAGTTCTGTACCGCATTTATTTTTGTAGAAACCATACACACTGTGGAATTATGGGAACATAAATTGAAGGAACATTTTGTTTAGGTGTTTCTAGGCACGGTTATCGAGATAAGTTTGTGTTTATGTTGTTGGAATAAATTGTTGTAAAAGATCATTTTATTTGAGATAAAAAATTAATAAAAATCTCCCTCTCTCTAATGGTTTTCCCTTTGGGGTTTTTCTAGGGGCATTGCCTAAAAATTATTGTGTTATTTTTTTTGTGGTTTGTTTCCTATTTCCGCATTTGGTTTTTTCATAAAAATTCATAGTTTTTTTGTTTATAACTTTCTATTTATAGCATTTACATTTAAGCAATAAATAAAACGTGGGTTGGGAATTAAACTATGATGAAAATTTATTGATACTGAAACTAGGTTGGGTCTGAGAAATTTTACATGGTATCAGAGTAGCAAAAAGATTGATAAGGGAAACATAACAACAAACAAAAACGACAGTTAGTCACGAGGATTTTGTAGAGGGAGAGAAGTACTTCTCCAAAAGAGAGTTGGGCTAAGTTGTTGGTTGAGTAGGGTCTCATGGCTACATGTTTGAAGGTTTAATATAGGTTGAATGGGGCTGAAAAAATTATTCCATGGAAGGAAAAGATTGTTTTGTTGCTGGAGGAGTTTGAGAAATGGGATATTGTTGAGAAGACAATTACCCTTCCTAATGATGCAACATTGTTGGTTGAATACAATAAGAATATTTTTAAGGCCAAGAGAATCCTAGATGCCATTAAATATCACTGCATTCCTAATGTTTCATGGAAAAAGAATTTTTTTGACATGTGGGAAGCTTTAACCAAGCTTTACCAAAGATCCGATGAAAACAGGAAGATGGTATTGAGGGAAAAACTGAGAAACACCAATATGAACAAAAATGACACAGCTTCATCATACCTTACCAATATCACACAAGTGAGAGATGAGTTGGAAGCAGTGGGGGAGACTATCCAGGGTTCAGAGTTGGTTAGAACTGCTTTGGGTGGTTTTCCAAAGAAATGGGAATTCTTTGTTGATGGGATTGTAGCACGTGAAAATATGCCCAGTTAGGAAAGGTTGTGTGATGGTTTCACTCAAAAGGAAATAAGACGTGGCTCCAAAATTGCAGGCCAACATGATGGGGATGATGAAGAGAATGTTTCTCTTACAGCAAAGAGAAAGAAAAAGTCCAAGAAAGGTTCCAAGGGTGGGGCCAAGAAAAAGGGTGAAGGGAAAAAGGACATGAGAAAAGTCAAGTTCTTTGCATGTCACAAGATGGGGCACTATGCGATTCAGTGTCCTAACAAGAAAAGGAAACAAGTTGCAAATTCAGTGGAAGTGGAAGCGTTTTCTACTAAGTTCGAGAGGGATTTGTCTTTATTAGTTTGTCTTTCCTCTAGTGAAGCATATACCGATGTATGGTATATTGATAGTGGAGCATCTTGCCATATGATAGGTGTGCATGAGAAATTTACATATCTTAATGAGAGGAATGTAAATCTTGAGGTAGTGCTTGGTGATGATTCCATAGTTAGGGAAGTTGAGATCGGGACAATATCCTTTCATAGGGAGTCACAACCTCCCATGTTAGTGAGATATGTTGTGTATGTTATGGGCTTGAAAAAGAACCTGATATCAGTTTCTACCATTGAAAATATGAGAAGTTATACATGCTTATGTTTCATCTAAATAGAGAATTGATACATAGTGCTAGAAGCAGTGACTTATGTGAGCTATGGCATAGGAGGATAGCCCACTTGCACCATGGGGATTTGAGAGTATTGAGAGATTTTTACCAAGGTACCATATTTCAGTACAGAGCATAAAGATGTGTGAAAGGGGTGTGCAAGGGGTGTGCACTGGGGAAGTACACCAAGATTGTTTTTCCAAGCAGTGACAGGAGGATACTAGGTATACTTGATTTGATAAATTATGATATATGTGGTCCGATGTCTTCTATCTCTTTGAGTGGATATGAGTACTATGTTACATTTATCGATGAATTCTATAGGAAGACCTATATTTTCTTCATGAAGACCAAGGGATAGGTCTTCAAGTTGTTCCAAGAGTTCAAAGCTCTTGTGGAGAACCAAACAGGTAAGAAAATCAAGGTGTTGGGGTCATACAATGGGGGTGAGTATACCTCCAATGACTTCAATTATTTTTGTGCAAAATAAGGCATTAAAAGAGAGTTGAAAGTTCCTTACAACCTGCAGTAGAATTGTTGGCCCTTGGTTATGAAAGTTAGTGAAGAGCAAGGAAGAAGAGGCAAAATGTGAACTGCGTAGGAGACACAGTGACTGTTACTGGGTCGAAGTGAGAAAAAGAGAAGAAAATATGGAGCGAAGTAAAAGGAATCAAGCCGATCAATGAGGAGATCGAGGATGATAGATCACCAAGGAAGAAGGATCGTGGACAACTCAACAAGCAGAAAAATCCACCGTTGGATGCTTTGGAGCACCGTGAGAGAAGGAACGAAAGACAGGCTAGCTAAGCCCTGAAAACATGGATCAAGTTGACCTAGGGTTTTGGTATCTAGGGTTTTGACACCTAGGTATTGGCCTAAGGATGTCGGTGAGTGATTGTAATGTATAAATACAGGTCTAGAGGACCTGGGATGGGTTGTTGTTACTATTTTTGGTGTTATAATTGTTGTTGTGTGATTGAGTGAGTAATATCGAGTGAGAAAGAAGTGTTGAGTATGAGAGCCTTATGTATTGTAAGATCTTTAGATGGGTGCGAATATCAACCCTACAACTGGGTGCGTAGGGAGGGGAGAGATAGAGAGAAGAAGAGAGAATATCCGCTAGCTGAGAGTGCAGACAAGAACTATATGCTTCGTCTTAATATATTATAAAGCATAGTTCAGTGGATGTATCCCTGGAAAGAGGTTGAACCACATATATCTTGTGTCGTATGTGTGATTGATGTTATGTTCTTTGCCCCTTTTGATATACTTCTATTGCATTATTGTGTTAGATCTAATAGATAGTTGTGTGGAGTAGATCTAAGCTGATAAGTGATATATGCATGTTGTATTGTTCTAGTATTATATCCACTTGATATTCCCCTTGGTTGTAGACATCTCTGTCCTGCAACCCCCCCATAATTGCTTCAAGTGAGACTGCATCTTCTTCGCAAGTGTTTCCAAAAGGGCCAGTAGTTAGGGATTTTTGGTGCACTCTTGGGGTTGAACCCTGGGTCTGCCCCTGTGCCAACAAATGGTTCTGTTGCCAGGACAGGAATCTTCTTGAGGGAATGTCAAGGTGGTTTCCATCAAAGACAAAAATTCAAAAGTGGATATAGGATCAAGAAAGGGACTTCATTGAAGCCCAGAACAAGAACCCTAATCTTAGTACAAAGGATTGGTTGGAGAGATATAAATTTACTGATATACACGAGATTTTCTTTGGAGGAATCCATCAGGAGCTACATGAGTGGTTAGCTAGGTTAGCAGATACCCAATTTGAGATCAGATCTAGACCTCCTATGGTTTGGACATCGATGTTGATCAAGAAGGTCAAGAGATTTGATAACGTCATGTGAAGAGAAGTTGATCACTAGTTTGATAGTACCATTGGAAGGTATATCACTGAGTTTGTTGTTGACAGAGTAGAGTCATATAGCCAAGCCGAGAGATATTTCTTCAAGGGAGCCAGAGGAAAATGTTTACATTTTCTGAAGTTGAGGATCAAGATGCTATTGCATGAGAAGAACATATTGAAGATACAGTAGATTGGTCGGATATGGAAAAGCTAATGTTCAAGAATTCGGACAATGACAGCGACACAAAGGCTGGACGTACATGCAGTGGGAGAGCGTTCAGAGAAGTTCATATTGTGAACCTATTTAATCAGAGCTACAGGGACGAGGGTTTCTATAGTAGAGAAGAGGAAAATATGATGGACGAAGAGAATTCAGAACCCGTTGGGACAGAGGAAGGGAAAGTTGAAGAACCTCACCGGGAAGAGCCAAAAACTTCAGGAACTACGCAGACTGTTGAAGTAAGTATTATTATCCCTCATGTTGATTCAGTAGCATTAAGAAATCAGAGTAATCCAAGCCACCAAAGTGTTCAGATCACTTTCACTAGTAGTCCACCACATACTCAGTCAGGAACCCTAGGAAGATCCATGGAAGATGAGATGAGGCTCCCTATTTCTAGGGGAGATGGGTCTGAAGACCCTGATCAGCACTAGTTTCTATGTGAAGCTGTATGGAATATTAAGAATGTCACTGATGAAGCTGTTAAAAGAACTCAGTTTAGCACTACCCTAAGGGATCGCGCACTGAACTAGTACATGAAGCTTGTCCAAGGACTTGCACAGCCTAAGCCATTGAATGAGATCAAGAGTGCGTTGATTATAGAGTTCAAGAATCCCAAGTCAGATTCATAATGTACTACAGAGATGAAAGAGATCAAGTAGAAGGTAGATGAACCTATTTGGGAATTCGATCAAAGATTCAAGACCTTAATAGGTTGACTGACTTTTCATATCCCAGATGAGCAGAACAAACACTGGTTCATTGCTTCCCTCTTACCATACATCAGAGTTCCTCTGATGCAACAGAAGATTTTTTTGCAGGCTGAGGCATTGGAGATCACCATGAAGTTAGAATCAGCCCCTATGGGAGAATCCAACTCAGGTATGAGTCAAATCTTGAGTCAGTTAACTAGTTTGTCTCTGTAGGTCGAAGATATGAAGAAAGACAAGAGAAAAGATAAAAGAGAAGACATCTGGTGTGTCATATGCAAATCAGAAGGCCATGACAAGGAGCACTTCCGCCTATTTCATGAATAATTAGCCTCTAGAGCTCTGAGCCCTTTGAAACAAGTCACCCTACCCTGGTGTGAGGTATGCAAAAATAGACATCACCCTGGTGATTGTTATTACATGCAAAAATATGTTCAAACACCCACAAATTTGTACTGCATGTTGTGTAAGTCTGTGGGGAATGATGATAGGGATTGTAGGTCTTATGACCTCATGCATGAAAGGTCAAGAGACATACACAAAATTCAAGGTGAAGTACAAGAAGAAGGAAACACTACACAATATAACTCCCCTGGGAGAGGAAACTTCAATCCTCGTTGTGGATTCAGAAGATGAGGAGGAGGAGGAGGTATGGGTTGAGGTTGAGAACAAATCATTTGTTACAATTGTGCACAACTAGGACACTTAGAAAGGGACTTTCAGAACCCTTGCACTACTTGCAGCTACTGCAATTCCTTCGAACACATTATAGAAGATTGTCCTGTGCTACTAGCTAAGCTTTAGGAAAGATGAGGACCTCAGTAGAACCCACAAGTGCAACTGATATATGTTGAACCTCACGGAGAAGACCTAGAGTGGTTGTTATCACTCGAGGAGGCGTTGTTATAGGAGAAGAAAGACTGACCCAAGGAAAGACTATAGAAGACTCAAGAGTTAGGAAAGCTACAAAGAAGACCCAAACTTTTGATGCAAAGAAAGAAAGGCAAATATTTGAGGAGGTAAGAAAAGAGTTTAAAGCAGACCAAGACTCTTCATCAAAGACATGGCCAGAAGTAAGAGAATATGGAATGCCTCTGGCATTCGATCAGTTTGCTTCACCAAAAGAAGGACAAGAGGTAAGAAAGCTCATGGAATTTTTATATACTTGTATTAAGTTGATTTAGGATGAGAGCATTGTACAAGAGCTACAAAATTTAATCAGACAGTATGAGATAGGAAGGATAGATCGTTTACTAAAAAAATTAGTACATCAACTATCCAAGAAGAGAAGGACAAATAAAGAACGTCATTTGAATTCTCATATAGGAGAATATGATATAGACTATGTGGTCCTCGACTTAGGGTTGGAGGTCAATGTCGTGACGAAGAAAACCTAGGCACTAATGGGAAAACCGAAGTTGATCTATTCCCCTATCAGGCTTAGGATGGCTAATAAGAAGGCAGTAATCCCCTTTGGAATATTGGAACATGTCCATATGGACATCGATGGAGTACGAACGTTTGCATATTTTGAGGTAATTGAGATAGTTGATGATAGCTACCCTTACCCTGCGCTATTAGGAATTGATTGGGCTTTCAATAATTCCACTGTGGTTGATTTAAAGAAAATATGTATGACATTTGAAAGAGATGTCCTTAGGGTCATTGCACCTTTATAACCAGATGAAGTTCAGTAATACACAGAACCTATCAGAGCATAAGACAATGCATATGAACTGGAAAACATATACAAACTAATAGCCAAATAACAGTATTACATTAATACTACATCCAATGGAAACCTAAGTTGGCGAAGTGATAGTGCATGTTCATTAGATTCAGAAGAACCACTAGAGAACTAGAAGAACAAAATGTATGAAGTATCTATAAGGAGATGTGCTAGATTAACCAAAGAAGTTCGTTGGATCGGCACAACAGTAAGTAACTTGCCCACCTTTGACGATCTGAATCCTTTAGAAACCTTCTTGTTGGAATTTGAAGAAAGTGTACCAACACAACAGAGATTGTTGGAAATGGATGAGGCCTTGAAAGACACACCAACAATATGGTGGGGGACACACAAAAACAACATTACAGAATGGGTACAATGTCGTACCCTGATGAACGCGCGGTTCTCAGCACAAGTGGAAGGTTGCAAAGTTCGGTACACAGGTCGAAGCTACCCAAAGGACCTTGTGCGAAGTTGTGAGGAAGCCTGGAAAACCATTCCTCAAGAGAAGTGGGTGAACAAGTTCATTAACACACTAGAAACAACTTCTATCAACTGGTACCTTCAAGCAGAGTTGCGCCTCATCACTACAGAATGGGAAGGTATGACTCGGAACTTTATAACCACCTTCTTATTTGACATTCAATATCCTTTAGTAGATCAAGCATTACATATTGTAAGATAGAAAGTATTTGAGGAGGCCTCTAGCCTCCCTTTAGAACAACAATAGGATGAATGGACTGCGCCTCTCCAGAAACTGCAAGGCTATTACAACATCAACATTGATGAAGACAATGATCCTAGGAAGGTGAATGTTAAGGTCCTAACCCGCACATAGGTATATCAATGTATTCGGATGTAATAAAGGTCAATATTAATAAGACCTTTCAATAAAATAGAATAAGGC
>JASDQU010100920.1:46257-71434 GCA_032191745.1 Picea mariana | reverse complement strand
TTGACTATTGCAATATGATTTGAGATTGATATGTTGTATGAGCTCATTGTTGTTAACTCTTCACATGTTGTATTTCCCTTAGGCAATTTCATGCTGTCCTAGTTAGTGTTTCAATGCTTTCTTAGATCAGTTTGATTTCAGCAACATAGATTAGATTAGATTAGTTCTACTTCAGTCCTGCATATACAGTGCATGTGCTTCGTCAGTCTACGTACCCCAGGTTGACAATTAAATGGTTGGTCAAGTACTACAACGTTATTATAACGACATATAATTCGCCTGACACTCACCACTTGGAGTGCTATTAGGCCATATTGTATGTAAGAAGGGATTGCTAGTAGATCCATCTAAAATTGCCAGTATCGTTGATCTGCGACCTCCTACTTCAGTCAAACAGTTGGCACTGCACTGGGACATAATGGATATTATAGGAAGTTCATTAAATGATATGCCCAGATTATAGCACCCATGGAAAATATTTTGAAGAAATACTCTTAGTTCAGTTGGACAGAAGAATGCCAGCAGAGCTTCGACACACTGAAACGGAAAATGGTTATTGCACCTATTCTAGTTTTCTCAGATTGGAGAAAGGAGTTTCATGTGCATGTTGATCCATCTTCTATTGACTTAGGAGCAGTGTTAGGACAACCTGGGGAAGGAGATATTGACCAGCCGTTATCTTTTTCTAGAAGGAAACTATCCACAACTGAGATTAATTACACCACCATTGAAAGAGAAGGGTTAGCCATGGTGTATGCGTTGTCGAAATTTTGCCACTACTTATTGGGAGGCCACTTTAAAATGTTTATTGATCACTCTGTGCTGAAATACCTAGTCAACAAGCCAATGTTGGGGGCGAGAATATGAAGATGGATTCTACTATTTCAGAAATATGACTTTGAGATCATAGTTAAACCAGGAAGAATGAACAAAGGTCCTAACCACTTGTCAAGGTTGGAACATGGCGAAGAGCCGACTAGTTTGGAGGATGCACTACCGAATGAATAGTTATTGTCCATTAGAAATATTGATGACCACTTCATAGAGATATTTCAGTTCATGTCAACAGGAATGGCACCGAGTGAATATACAATTCCCCAGAAGAAATAGCTAGTAGTGTGTGTTGCAGACTTCTCACTTATAGCTAGACAGCTATACAAAATGGGACCTGATGAGATATTGAGAAGGTGTGTTATGGAAGCAGGGTGACCATTTATCCTTTTTGAAGCTCACGAAGGCACCGTTGGAGGACACTATGCAGAGAAATCAATCGTGCAAAAGGTTCTTAGAGCTGGCCTTTGGTGGCCTACCTTACACAGAGATGCTAAAGACTATTACAGAGCTTGTGATATATTCCAAAGAGTTGGGAAACCGTCCAGAAGAGATAAAATTCCCTTAGCACCACAACTGACCCTACAAGAATTTGAGAAATGGGCCATTGACTTCGTGGGACCTATAAACCCACTAGGCAAGCGCACAGGAGCCCAATACATAATTACTACGACATAGTACTTGACTAGATGGGCTGAAGCAAGAGCAGTTAAGGGCTCTAGTGCAACTACAGTTGCATGTTTCATATTTGATGATATCATAACCAGGTTTGGATGCCCAAAGATCCTTATGAGTGATCAAGGCACACATTTCATAAATAAAACAGTGGAAACCCTGACTGAGGAATTTACAGTCCACCATCAAAAGAGCACACCTTACCATCCACAAGCAAATGGGACAGTGGAAGCATTCAATAAGATCTTGGAGATAGCACTGACAAAGATTTGAAGTTTGAACATGCATGACTAGGATTTAAGAGTACTAGCAGTACTATGGGCCTATAGAACCACTTTCAAGAAGCTAACAATGCAGACCCCTTTTAAGTTGGTATATGGTCTCGAAGCCATTGTCCCAATGGAATATTTGGTACCAAGCTTAAGAATTGTTTCCTTTATAGATATGGAAGACATTGGCACTATTTGAGAGAGGCTTGCACAGTTGATCGAACTAGAGGAAGACGGATTTATTACAGGATTCCATCAACAGGTACAGAAGGAAAGAGAGAAGGCCTATCATGATAGGCACATCAAGAAGAAGGCATTTAAACAAGGCGATCTAGTATTGGTATATGACAATAAATTCATGAAGCATCCAGGAAAGTTCAGAATGCATTGGATCGGACCTTCTGAGGTTGCCTATGTTACAAAAGGAGGAGCTGCATAGTTGAAGACTTTGAAGGGAGAATGGAAGGAAGGATTAGTGAATGGGAGCTGGCTGAAGTTGTATTATAATAACTAGTTGCCTCACAACTCTCAGTTAAAGCATGAAGAAAAGGGTCTAGGTACCAGGTGCAGTTGAAACTGGGTACCAGACACAGAAAATATAGTCTGCACAGGGAAGGAGAGGAGGCATAGAGCAGAAAGTAAAGCCTGCACTGCACAGTCTGAATTCAAAGTAAATTAGAAAGGTTGGATCTGAAGTGCCTTGAGATGAGAACAAGTGAGTGTTGGGGAAATCTTGGCCCTTGGTTATGAAAGTTAGTGAAGAGCAAGGAAGAAGAGGCAAAATGTGAACTGCGCAGAAGACACATTGACTGTTACTAGGTTGAAGTGAGAAAAAGAGAAGAAAAGATGGAGCGAAGTAAAAGGAAGCAAGTCTATGAACGAGGAGATCGAGGATGATAAATCAATAAGAAAGAAGGATCATGGACAACTCAGCAAGTGGAAAAAACCACCATTGGATGTTTTGGAGCACCGTGTGAGAAGGAAGGAAAGATAGGTTGGCCAAGCCCTGAAAAAATGGGTCAAGTTGACCTAGGGTTTTAGACATTTAGGGTTTTAGTATCTAGGGTTTTGACACCTAGGTCTCGGCCTAAGGATGTCGGTGAGTGATTGTAATGTATAAATAGAGGTCTAGAGGACCTGGGATGGGTTTTTATTACTATTGTTGGTGTTATGATTGTTGGTGTTATGATTGTTGTTGTGTGATCGAGTGAGTAATATCAAGTGAGAAAGAAGTGTTGAGTACAAGAGCCTTCTGTATTGTAAGATCTTCAACTGGGTGCAAAGATCAACCCTGCAGCTGGGTGTGCAGAGAGGGGAGAGATAGAGAGAAGATCTGCTAGCCGAGAGCACAGACAAGAACTGTATGCTTCATCTTAATATATTATAAAGCACAGTTATGTGGACATATCCCTAGAGAGAGGGTGAACCATGTATATCTTGTGTCATATGTGTGATTGATGCTATGTTATTTTCCCCTTTTGATATACTGCTATTGCATTACTATATTAGATCTAATAGATAGTTGTGTGGAGTAGATCTAAGCTGATAAGTGATATATGCATGTTGTATTGTTCTAGTATTAGATCCACTTGATATTCCCCTTGGTTGTAGACATATATGTCCTGCAATCCCCCCATAGCTGCTTCGGGTGAGACTACATCTGCTTCACATGTGTTGCCGAAAGGGCCAGTAGTTAGGGCTTGTTGGTGCGCTCTTGGAACTAAACCCTGGGTCTTCCCTTGTGCCAACAAGAATGGAGTTGAAAAAAGGAATAACATGGCCATAGTGGGGCTTCGAGAGCCATTCTACATGATTAGGGGCTACCACTCGTTCTTTGGATGAGGCATGCAACACTGCAATCTATCTACAGAACAGGATTCCACATAGAGTATTGGGGAACAAGACTCCTGAGGAGGATTTCTCTGGGAAGAAGCATAAGATTGGACACTTTGGGATATTTTTTGTGTATGACTTATTCACATGTCCCTTCAAAAAGAGGACAAAGTTAGAACCCACAAAAGAAAAGGGTATTTGTGTTGGGAATAGAAAGACCTCAAAGGATTTTTTCATATACATTCCCTCCTTGAGGAAGATAGTTGTGAGGTGGGATGTGATATTTGAGGAGGAAAAATACTTTAGGAGTTCATGATATTTTGAGAACGGGGAGAAGAAAGATCCTCAAATTCAAGAGAGTTCACCACAAGGTTTAGGATCATAGATTACAAGATCACTAGTTTCAGGGGTGACATGGTCACAAGTTCTAGACCCCTAGGTTTCAAGTTCACATATGACCACAGGTACATCTTCTTCAGGTACATAGTCTTCAGGTGATAGGGATGAGGAGGAGGAGTTCCCTCCATAGGAGATGACTTAAGGGAAGAGGAAGCTAATATGGATTCAAGATACCTTGAAGGAAGCTCGGGAATCTATGGGGAATCCAAAGAGGGTTGTTCATGGAGAGAAAGGTGCCAGAGACATTTTTTTATCTATTTAGATATGTGAGAAGCATCAGTGAGTCTGAGCCTTACACTTTTGAGGAGGCAGCAAACCAGCAGGTCTAGAAGGATTCCATGGTGGAAGAGTAAAATTCCATCATGAAGATTGATGTGTGAGAGGTTGTCTTGAGACCTGAGAGGAATTTAGTAGTGGCTTGAAGGAGGCTCTACAATATTAAGCATGTTGCATATGATAGAATTGAGAAGTACAATGCTCGGTTAGTGGCTAGATATTTCTCATGGGTAGAGGGAGTTGATTGTGATGAGACCTTCGCACCAATTGCTAGATATACAATGATTAGGGAAGTGATCTCCATTGCAGTAGAGATGGGTTGTAAGATCCACCAGATGGATAATAAAACTTCATTTATGAATGGAATCATATAGGAGGAGTTATAAATTGATCATCCATAGGTATTTGAGGTGCATGGGAGATAGTCTCATGTGTGCAGGTTGAAAAAGGTGTTAAATGGTCTGAATCAAGCTCTAAGAGCTTGGTATTCGAGGATTGATACCTACTTGCAGCAAATGGGTTTTTAGAAGAGTGGGGCAGATCCCAACCTTTACTACATTATGGTTAGAAAGGATCATCTTATTCTTTTTCTATATGTTTATATTTTCATTACAGAGGAAGAGAGATTCATAGTTGATTGCAACAAAATTCTTGCTTCAAAGTTTGAGATGAAATAAATTGGGTTGATGCATTATTTCTTGGAATTGGAGGTTTGGTAGGAACCAGGATATATTTTTATGGGGCAAGGAAAGTATGCAGTTGACATTCTAAAGATATTTTATATGGAGGAGTTTAGGCCTATGTCAACACCCATGATTACCAACAAGAAGAACCTTAATGCTTTTGAATCCGAGTTAGTGTTGAAGAGTGTTGTCATTGATGTCAAATTCAGTTATTGATGATCAGCATGAAGAAGCCTATGGGTTTACTTGATGGGAATATGATTTGAATAATGCCACAATAATCCCTATAGGTGTGATCAAGAAGCCCCTATAGTCAAGTGAATAAGACTACATATGTCCAATATCAAGATTGCAAGATGGAGATTGTTGAAAGTATTATTTGTGGTCAATTTGGATACTCTATCTTTGAGGTAATTTTTACCCTATATAAATAACTCAAATGGAAGGACAAGTTACATGTTTGGAAATTTTATTCTAAGACCTTTCCAATTGTATGTGGAAGTCCCTCTAACTCCCTAGGAATGAGGAGATATGAATTCTTTTCGTCCAACAACCCAGCGAGAAAATTGAGGTTGGCTCAACTAATTTTTGGGGACATAATTACTATAAATACAGGATAGAATTTCACATGTTTAGAGAAACCATGAAAGATATGAACTCTAAGGTGTGCACAAGGTGTTTGAGGTGTCCTTTGGTGTGCAAGTTAATTATAAGGGATTCTCTCAAGGTATGTTATAGGGTTGTGATGTTGTCGTAAGGTTGTGATGTTGTTGTATTCTCTGCTATGAAATTGTGATGGTGTCGTGATGTTTTCGTGAGGTTTTTTAGTTTTATATGTGGACCCTTGTGGACCTAGGATATCTATGTGGACCCAATTTGTTAGGCTCATATTTTTTATATTTTGGTACATGATTGGCACAAGTTTTTATGTGGTTGTTGGGTTCTATATGTGGACCCATGTGGACCTAGGACCTCTATGTGGACCCAGTTTGATGATGATGATCTATCAATGATAGTGACACTGACAGTGATAGTGACAGTGATAGTGGCAATGACAGGTTGATCCTTTTATATACATGTTTGAGGGTGTAAGGAAGGGGCAAGGTGTAAAATCCCCAGCCACCCTAGTGTTGGGCTATGCCACGTGAAATAATTTTTGAACTATGTACAATATTTAAAGCATCCAGAGACTATGAAAATACATAGTTTTATACAAAAATATAATGGAAAATGCACATACAACATACATAGGAAAAACCCATAAGAATAAATGCATAAATAAATTTGCAGCATGTAATTTAACACACAATTTACACTTATCTTTGGTAAGAAGACACCCACTGTGTGCAGACTTTCCACATTCCTCCCAGCCATAGACCACACTACTCGTAATCTTAGCAGTGGGTCACCCCCGAGATGGGACTAAACTCCACCTGGGTAAAGGAATACTAAGCCAATATAAGGTCTGGAAAGTAGAAAAATTGCTCAGTCCAAGGTGCCCAACTACTGCAGCTAGCCTACAGTCTCCCATTCCCCACATGCCTATCCCACCATAGGAAGTGTGCCCTTCTTTGCTCAACAGTCCTTTGGTTGCCTCACTTCCCTTCTTGGGCTTGAACAATAGGTTGGACAGGAAGTCTCAGAGCCCAATAGTTATTTCCCAACACACTGGGGAATAATTCCAAGTAGTTTCTCTCGTAGAGAAAACTACTCATGGGCCTGACAACCCGTCTTCAACATAGAAAAACTCTCACTTGGAGAGAATGCTTACGGGCCTGAAAACCCACTTCTTCGACCATGGGCCTGACAACCCTCCTCTTCATCCTGCAGTCAACCCATATTTCTTGTTGCTCACAATGCCAAGATTCCCAAGTACCAGCCTCGTGATGGCAGTAGAAAAGTTCAGATGGTAGGAGGAAATAATGGACAATGCTCCAGCTCTTAAGCTATCCAGGCATAGGTATGATGATGGCAGTATTATATTTTGGGAAAGGTATAGTACTGGCTTGATTAAGGTACATGTACACTTCTCGTGACAGAGAGGTAATGATTACAGCTCCAAGAGTGTGTGAAAGAATGGAGGAATTCTCCAATGCATGAATGGTGAATCGTGAATTCCCTGGTAAGAAACTAAGGTTACCCTCCTCCTTGGAATGATGAGAAGAGCCCTCCATGAATATCACAGAATGATGGAGTGTAATAGTCCCCCCCCCTCCCCCTTTTTTCCAGAATGAAGAGATTCCCCCAAAATACACTAATTTTCCCAATATATCTACATGTCCCTTTCTAGACACTTGTCTTCATGAAGCTTCATGGGATCCACTTGTAATTCCTTCCCTTCGCATAGGAACTTAGGATAACATAGGTTATATCCATACCTTAGTATTTAGGAATAATATTATAATATTCCTTTGGAATTAATCCCTCTAGATTAACCCCTTTCTAGGATCTTAGCCCTCTTTCCCTTCCTAGCAGATTTTATCCCCCCATACTCATTTGTGGGTCAGTCTGTGTTGGCACTTGACCAAGTTTTAGAGATCCTTGGACAATTTGACCTATTTTGGGACTTCAACAGCCTGTTGAATATGGAGCGTAAGACGAAGCAGAGATAGCAGGATATCGGCCCCTTTTTAGGCCCTTTTTGGGATATGGGAATATGTAATGCGTATGGCATGTCGGCCAATGGGTTTACCCATGTTTAGGCTTATTTTTGTAAAGTATAAATAAGTAGCTTGGTGACATAAGTAAAGAGGCCAATAAGCTAAGTGCCAAGTGTAAGTTGGGTTTGTAAATGCTCTGTGCATATTGTGAGAAACTTGTAGAGCTAAGTGAAAGTGGTTGTAATAGACTGAGAAAGGATTTGTGCTAGACCTAGCTCAGGGAAGGAGGATCTCGTGAGGTGCATGTAGATATCCTGTCTTATGTGGAGTAGGGTTTTTGTGGCTCTGTGCATGTAGATGACTGATTGAAGCTAATAAAGAAGAAGAGTTGGTGGATGTAACCCTAGGGTGGGGGTGAACCACGTAAATACTGTGTTATTCTGCTATGTGTGATGTTCTGATGTATTTATGTGTTATTTTCTAAGTGCTTGATATAGATATATAGATAGATTTGTTTATGCTTTATGCTTATGATGAATTTGGATGTTAGATCTGATATAGGTGAATGTGCTTAGTGCTTGAATCTACTAGATCTGATCCATTTCTTTATGCTAAGTTCTTAAATACATTAGATCAGGGTGAATGCTGCGATGCTCTGTTTTATCTGCGAAGTAGATATTGGGTAAATAATGATGAACTGGCGGCATTAAGTTCTCTATTAAGTGTTATAATCATAGATCTGTGTCCCAGCTAAGGTTGCAGACACCTAAGTCCTGCAACCACCCATGCCTCTACCTCGAGTGAGACTTCATCTACTTCGAAGGTGTTGTTGAAAGGGCTGGTAGTTAGGGTTTTATTGGTGTGTTGTTGTAGCATTGAACCCTGGTTCTTCCCTTGTGCCAACAAATGGTTCCATTGTTGGGACCTGAAACTCTGATTGTTGGGAACTAAGGAAGAAGAAGCTTTGTGCAAGGATCTGACCTGAAATTGTGAAATCTCTCTGTGTAGATCTGTTGCTCTAGTGTGCAGTACTCTACTTAGTTTGACAAGTTTTGTGCTAAGGAAAAGAAGTCTGAACTGAAGAAAAGAGATAAGATCTGAAAGCTTTGTGCTCTGAGAAAGGAAAAAGTGATATTTTTGTTTTATTAAAAGAGGTAAATATCTGAAAGCTTTGTGCTCTAATAAAGGTAAGAATATTGAAAACTTCTAGATCTAAAAGTTGTGTGCTCTGTTGAAGTAAGATAAGTGGAAATTTTGGATTCAACAGTATGGATCTAAGTATGTTTGATAGATTCTATCCTAGCTTGAAAACTAGGGTATTAATAGATGAAAGAAGATTTGATATGAGTAGATCTGTTAAGAATAGTGAAAAATATGTTATACCTATGCATGGAAAGAATGTTTGGACTAATACATGTATGCAAGACCCTATAAAGAAATTTTTGTAGGTTAGCTACCATGATCCTAGCGCACAGTGCAGGAAAGGATGGGGATCATTTAAAATAAAAAGAGGACTAACCCTCTGTTATAGTTGCAGAAGATCGTGACATCTTGCTAAGGAATGCCCTTCGAGAATACCTAGTTGTCTTTGTTGCAAAGCTATGGACCATGAAGTATTGGATTGTCCTAGAATGATTGCTAAGCTTGAAGGAATGAACATGAGACAATAAAACCCTAAGGCAGATCCAGAAACTAAGATTATGACAGAATCCATGAAAGAATCGGAGCAATTATTTCTATAGATGAAAGAAACCATGAATGACCAACGACATGTTAGATTATCAGATATCTTCAAAGAAAAAGAATGTCTTGAAGCAAGAATAGGAGACTTCGACATTGATTGTGTTCTAGATGAGGAAACACAGGTGAATATCATCATAGAGAGAACTGGGAAGCTATAGGGAGGCCTGCTATGATTCCTTCATTGGGAGGAATAGGACTATTCAAAGGAAAGTTGATAAACCTATGTGGAAAGCTCACTCGGATACATATGAATGCCAATGGAACTTCAACAAAGGAATATTTTGAGATTATTAAATTTATTGAGAACAGTGCCCCATTTACCATGCTACTAGGAAAACCTTGGATTGAAAGAGATCAGGCCAGAAGGCAAGGAGAAGAAGAATTTTTAGAGTAGAAGAAGCAAGAGTTAAAAGAATTCATGACTAGAAGGATCGCACACTTGATTGAAGAACAAAAGAACAGATCGAAGATATTTAACACCAGAGACCTGGATTTCGAAGTTGCAAGAACACTAGAAGACCCACAGAATATTGAAGTACCTATTCCAGNAAAAGGCCTATCGAGATGAAGCTCACTAGGAAGAAGGCTAGAAAGCTAAGTAAGAAGAGAGCTAATATCAACAAGTTGTAGAAGGTTCTAGAGGGAACCTCGTAGAAGGAAAATTCACAAATTGGAGCTTCGTCAGGATATCAGAACAACAACACATGGCACTTCGCCATGGCGAAGCAATATAGTCATTGGGGACATTATAACCATTAGACCAATGCTCTGAACAGATAGAAAGAAATTTATGGACAAACAGCTCACCATCCGACCGTTGGGACTGCTCCATAACGGACAGAACAGAGTTAATGAAGGCTTCACACCTGTTGCAATCAACCCATTGCCGATTTACCTATTTATCCCATCGCGCCATGCACCGAGAACACTTTTTCCAACTGAGAATTTGAGCCCGCATACTAAGCTAATTTTTCACAGTAATCATCATGCTCTTGCTCTCTATCCCATTACTGTGTCTAAGTTACCTCTCGAACCCAATATTTTTAACCCCAAGTGTGTATGTCGGACGAGTTGAGCGCTGCCGAGAAAATTGTTGAAGAAGTTTTGATAGACCTCATGACTGAAAGAATCATGTCGATGTCTATAGGTGTACAAGCACTTTCGACGAGAGGACTGCCAACCTCTCCATCCACTACTCGTGGAGCTGGACCATCCCGGCCATCTGATGAAAAGCGAACCAAGCACAGGGATGATCTAGCAAATGCCAAATTGATTCCGACCATATTACCCACCTATATTCCACCCCTGAGCGGCGCAATAAATTGAGACAGCGTGCCCAAATATTTTGAATACACCTTCGTTACGGCATACCTCCCGAAAGGGATACGCGCAGTTCAAGTAGACCAAGATAAAACTGCAGCATTGAATTTTAGTGAATTCAACCTTGGAGATCGAAAAGTCTATAACATGCTCACCCCACATAAGTACCTGACCATAACTAAGGGGACGAATTCAAAGATAACCCCCCAGTCGTGGACTATGAACCTCGTGCAGTCCACCTTGCTAAACGTCATGAAGATTCCTCACTTCGGACGACACCAGAAGGTGAATGCATGTGTCAAGTTGTTGTTGTCTTGTTACCATGGCAGCTATTTGTGGCTAAACCATTGTATAACAGTTGATTCGACATTTTCAATCGGATCACAGGGTTGACTATGCAAGGACCTGATTCACAAGATTTTTACCCCAGAAAAGCCATGGATCACACTCTAGCACTGAAGATCAAAGACACTTGCGACGATGTCAAGAAGGGCACATGAATCTACAACGTAGCTTCTATCCAGAACAATTCAGTGTGCCTTGCCTATCAATTGATTGCAGGGAAGTTAGTGTGAAAGAACCGACCCACCCAAGTCACCAGTTTTGTAGTCGACCTCATAGGGAAGTGCGCGGAAGGCCTTCAGACGAATTAGGTGAAGCACCTGGTGAACCAGTTCCAACTTGACTATAGAGAAGCATGGGATCAAGGATATGAATTTCATTTCTGCTGGCTCTTGATCCTTATAGATTTTATTGCCTGGGAGATGCCAGAAGGTACGACATTCCCAGACATCGAGCCTTTTGAACCACTGGCCATGAAGTTCAGTACATTTTGGTACTCAAGCGACATGAATAAACAATGGAAGTCCAATGTTGTTTTTCATACCTACTACAATCAGCTGAAGATAGCCATACAGTCTGAGCCTCGCATGACTCTGAACACTCTACACTGGTTCAGGCCTTTGATGAAGTTTGGTGCAGACCAGCATTTTATTTACATCACAGCGCACGTCGATGAACACAAGAAACAACTTTAGTCCTACTATAAGCTGACGGAGGAGGACTTGGAGGAGATCACAAAGAACTGGTCGGCGGACCTCCTTATTCCAGCAGAACCTGCGGAGATATCTAACATCAATAGCCCAGAAACAACACAGGATACACCCAGACCAAGCAGAACAAAGAAGACCAAAGAGGTCCAATAATTAAATAGCGCATCCATGAAAATTGTGTCCATATCCCAGAGCAAGGAGGTGTTGGTGAAGACATAGATGACAAAGAAGTCGAATAGATGCAAGGAGAAGAAGTTGATACCCTGAAGAAGAGGAAAGGTTCACCTCTGAAACCTTCCTCCTGGAAGAAATCGAAGGCCACCATGACCAAGATGCAAACCGTCCTCACCTCTGATGACTTCAACTTCCTCATAGTAGCCATGCAAGATGCTTCGCTGGAAATAGCAGAGAAACAAGAAGCAAAGTAAGAGGAGATGTATGATTGAATTGAGACTGAACTCTGAGGGGTACAGCAAGCCCTACAGTCCAGTCATGCATTCTCCACTTCGCCCGGAGAAATAGAATTGGGAGATGAGCCAGCTCAAGTCCACCGCCTAGCTAATACAGTTGAAGCTCGCCTTCGACGAGCACAGGAAGAAACAGCGCAAGCCACCTAGGATTTGTCACAAGTACAAGGAGCACTCGTAGAGAAACACAGTGCTGTGAAATGGGGAAATATTTCTCTCCAAGCAAAGTTTGATGAATAAAAAGCGCAGCTACAGCAAGAAAAGGAACAGTTGCTCGTGGAGCAACTCAAGGTAAAAGAAGCGGTCAACAGAGAACTTCGCTCTATGATAGTATTAGAAATCAAGGAAGAAGACCAATTTACACAGCAAGTGAACCAGCTCGTAGAATCCATCCAGCAGCTACAGCAACGCATAGCATATTTGGAGCTACGCATAGTACCTGAGACCCCACAAGATGTAAGAGACCAAAGAGAAGCAACTGCCTAGAGCGCAGTTGAAAGGATAAAGGCTCTTACCCTGGAATGTAAGAAACTCACTGATCGTAGTTCCCAAACCTATGAACAACTCATGGAGAACCCAAAACTGAAGGCACTAGAGTCGCATCTCCAAGAGGTGAAGTATAAAGCCGAAAAGATACAGGCGCAGCTGAAGTCCCTGTCAGTTGTGGGAAGAATGAAGTGCTCCTAAGAGAAACACACTGCACAGCAGCAAATCCATACTATCCAGAGCAGAGTTATGGAGGTAACTGAGAAACTCCAACCCATACAAGACAAGGCCTATCAATTGTTTACAGAAGTAGAAGGCCAAGGAGCAGAGCTAGAGAAGGTTGTCACTACAGTTGAACAACGTCTAGAGGGATGTATCAACGATGTAGTCATCCAAGAGTTCATTGAACAAGAGACTGTAGCACAGCAGCAAGTCAAAGCATCTTGATCCAAGCTCGAGGCGTTCGAAGTAGAACTAGTCAGACCAGAGTGACTGAAGACGAATCACAGGTGAGTGTTGGGGGCCTTTTGGCCCTTGACAAAGTTTTGGAGATCCTTGGTCAATTTGACCTATTTTGGGATTTTGACATCCTGCCGAAGATGGAGCACAAGACGAAGCGGAGATGGCAGGATCTCGGCCCCTTTTTAGGTCATTTTTGGGATATGGGAATATGTAAGGGGTATGGGATGTTGGCCCATGGGTTTACCTAACCTATTTTTGTAAAGTATAAATAAGTAGCTAGGTGACATAAGTAAAGAGTCCGATAAGATAAGTGCCAAGTGCAATTTGGTTTTGAAAATGCTCTATGTATATTGTGAGAAACTTGTAGAGCTAAGTGCAAGTGGTTGTAACAGACTAAGAAAGGCTTTGTGCTAGAGCTAGCTCGGGGAAGGAGGATTTGGCGAGGTGCGCGCAGATCTTTTGTCTTATGCGGAGTAGGTTTTTTGTTGCTATGTGCATGTAGACGACTGATTGAAGCTAATAAAGAAGAAGATTTAGTGGACGTAACCCCAGGGTGGGGGTGAACCACGTAAATAATGTGTTATTCTACTATGTACGATGTTCTAATGTATTTATGTGTTATTTGCTAAGTGCTTGATATAGATAGATAGATAGATCTATTTATGCTTTGTGCTTATGATGAATCTAGATGTTAGATTTGATATAAGTGAATGTGCTTAGTGCTTGAATCTGCTAGATCTGATCCATTTCTTTATGCTAAGTGGTTAAATACATTAGATCAGGGTGAATGTTGCGATGCTCTGCTTTATCTGTGAAGTAGATATTGGGTAAATAATGATGAACTAACGGTGCTAAGTTCTCTATTAAGTGTTATAATCACAAATGTGTGTCCCAACTAAGGTTGCAGATACCTAAGTCCTGCAACCACCCCTGCCTCTACCTCGGGTGAGACTTCATCTGCTTCGCAGGTGATGCCAAAAGGGTCGATAGTTAGGGTTTTTTTGGTGCGTTGTTGTAGCGTTGAACCCTAGGTCTGCCCCTGTGCCAATAGTCTGCAACAGTGATGTACTTTATTAATGATATGAGTGTTTACATATTACAATAATAAGCTCACTGGCCCTTAGCATCTAGGCTCTCTGACCTATTAATCACATAAGCCTTATGTCCTATAATAACCTGTCTCGCCAACCTATAAAACATATTTACATTTACATTTACAATTGGGGTTTAGCCTAGGGGTATTACATTCCCCTCCCCTTATTTATGCATTTTCCTCAGTGCATTATAAACCATGTACAATTCAAAATTCTTCAAAAATCTCCAAGTATTTTCTAGTGGAAGCTCGTTGTCCACCTGGTGCTCTTCTTTCAAGCACCAATTCATGTATTCATACTATGGAAGTCATTTTCTCTCTTCCATAGAGCTGCTTCAGGAAAGAATTCAGCTCATTGTTCCATTTGACACACCCTCATTATGATAGCTACCATGCCATAAGCACTCTTGAGTTGCCTCTTCCTTTTTGCGCTCACCTTTACAGGCTCAGGTATCCCTTCACTACTACACATTCCTTCAGCGTTCCATCTTTCCAAGGATTTCACACACAAGGAGAGCGCCAACTCATTATTAGAACCCCACCAAGGTTCTACATTTATAGGGCTCTAGTGTCTCCAACAGTAGTTATTCTTCCCAAGCATTCCAACTTTAATCAATATTATCTCATCTGTATCACACACATACAGTTATTATGAGAGAACATTATAAAAATTTATTTAGAAACTCAAACTTGTTTCATAAGGAATTCAAATTTTCCCCAAAATATGAAATTCTATCTCATAATTTTTCATGGTTGTTGCAATGGTAGGACAATCTTCCTTATGGCTTTCAGCAAGCACCATATTGAATACCATTTTCCCTCCAATGCTTCCATCTTTCATTTAGCCAACAGATTATCAGTATTTCATGTACATTATACTTTCATTGCAATATGTACTCAAAACCTTACAAAGTGATCTTAGAATTGTCTACACCTAACAATTCAATCACAACCATCAAACAATTCATTAAATATAATGAATTATCATTCTATACATATGCATGTTCACAATTAATATCAATAAGTTCATTACTCTATTTTCTGAACAGAAAATTTCCTGTAGTCAATGCCCATGTGACTACTAACTTGCAACTTTCCTGTTGCAATGTCTAACATCTCTTGAAATGTTCTCAACTTCTTGAGTTATTAATATTGTTAGTATAATTATTTCCATTCAATAACATATATGCATGCACTCACAAAATGCATTAACAAATGCATTTAAGTATACAATTCTACCATGCATAAGTGCAACTCTACCACTTACTATACATGAGTGAAATTGTCAATGCATATCTATTCATAGCATATTTCCATTGATTTTCATAATTCTCTATATCTAATTCATGTATATCATTGTTGTTAAATTGGAAATCTAGCCAATGCCTTGACACATTCTCCATACACTTCTTATTGTCTTCTCAATTTATTTGGATGCCTTATTTTTCGACCTAAACACTACACCAAGAATATAATTATGTGGTGTTCATTAGTGTTAGCAAAAAGGTCACAGTAAAAATATATTTAGAAGTAGGAAGTTCATTGGATATTTGTGTCATACATAGCCTTTCCAAAACCAACCATGTCATTGTCTCATACATGACTAGATTTTTTTTCATTCATTCCTATAAGAGTGTCATACCCTTTATTGCTTTGGTTATTACTCCATAACCAAATTAACATGACATGCTACTATGTCATTATATGCATTCAAAAGATAAAAGAAGCTTTGATAATTATTACAGTCCTCTATCCTTTACCACACCTAGTGGTATCTTATTCCCATTTAATGCATTCAAATAATACAATAATGTGATTTTATAAAATACTTACATGCATAGCTTTCATTAAATAAATTTGATGCTACCTGATTAGTTGATGACAGTAGAAGCTCCCATGCCTCTTTTATCAATCTTATAATCAACACTTCATCTTTATGTTACTTCCTTCCATATGCAGCAACATCAGTACCAGCACTTGCAAACATGCAAGAATTATTTGTTTCCTGGTACAACAACCACCATTAGTAGCTTTCCTATTAATATATATTCAACAATAGACTAATCCTAGTCTTATTATTTTATACATGTATATTAACAAATTGGCATTCATCAATTCATATTTGTATGTACTAATAATGCATCATTAGCATGCTCCTAAATGCATTTGCATGTCAACTTCTTGTACTATGTATGGTTGTCCAACAAGTCATAACATAATTGTTGCTACAGTAATTTTAGCAACCTCTTTTCTTTGTTGTTCCAAGAAGTCTTCAACTCTTCATGGATTCTTGAATCTTATTGTGTTCTTACAAAAGAAAACATTGTTCTTGATTGTTCTCTATCTTGAGTGTGTTTCCATCCCAACCTTTATAATCTACTTTGCACACATGTAACCATATATTATGCCAATATTAATTTTCAGCCTTACACTATTACTTGGGTCCCTCCGATCCAACTCCTACATGACCAAATTACATTTCCAGTCATGCTCTCTAATTAACCTTGGATATTTAACGCCAATTTCTTTATTGAAACAAAATGATTCAGTCTTTCCTTGACTGAACATATCATCACTTGGATTTTCTTAATGAACCATTACTTTCTCCTGTCCTAGCCCATCTGATTTCAACCTAACTTGCATAATCATTTTCAGCATGTTGCTATGCTACACAATGTCTTCTTTTCCAACTACATAGATTTAACTGGAATGAGTCAAAATTGCTCTTACTTGCCATCATAGATTCCAATGCTGCTTTCCACCTCTGGAATGTCACTTATGGCTCTGTTTCCACTTGATATAGATTCTCCTTAGATTTTATTTCTTTTGCATTCTATACTAAGCATATGATCATTTTCTTCTTCATGTTCCTTATTGTTTTTCCTTTAGAAACCTTATTTTCATTATCCTAATATGTTCAAGGACATGAATCCATCCTAGAATCTCTCTTCCCTATATGGGAAAACCCTTCCTTAGAACCTGATTTCATTCCTTTGAATTCAATATGTACATAATGTGTTGTTTATGTATCAGATGGAACTTCTTTAGTATGTTCACACCTTTATTGCTTCACCTCTGAAGTTTTTTCATGCAACAATGTTTCCACTTCTCTACTCTGGTAACAATAATGGAACAGTTATCTCTAAAATTATAGGATCGATCTTTGGAGATGTTGTCATTCTCTCCATATATACACTCCGTCTTTCTTTATCAGAATACTAGCATCTCGATATATCAATTTGCATAGAATAGGTCTTCCCACCATGTACCTCTTTATCTTGATCTTGTCCATTGCTAGACTGTATAATTTTTCACTACTTCCTCTGTTTAAATGATGTTCTTTACACCTTAATTCCACTGAGCATTCTGATTTGTAGGAGTGGATCTCTTTTAGTGGATTCCCAAGCCTTCATGGTTGCACCTAAACAAATTGGTCCCACCACATGGATGCCTTTCCTTTGAGATGATAGATGGAAATTATTCCTTCTGTGTGTGAAGAGTAATTATGCAATTGAAAATACTTTCTCATGCCTAGCAGCCATGTTTTAGCATATTCATCCTTCTTTTACTCACCATAAAATGTACGAGGCTTGATTTTGTTCTTTTCTCCTTGTATCTCATCTACCCCATACATGTTATTATGATTTCTGACAGGGGATGGACTTGAGCTATTGTGTTCTCTCCTAGTTCAATGCCTTGGGGAGTGATGGTGATGTCTGCCAACACTTCTTTCTCTTCTCCTCTCATCAGAAGACCTGTGACTTCCTAATTTGCTTGAGCCATCCTCCTTATCCATCCTCTTCTCTATTCTATCCAAGATCTACATCAACTTTATGTTGAAGTCTTCATGTTTCTCCCCAGCTTTCATAAGCCTCTCATTATCAGCTTTATAACTTTGGACATCCCTCTACAAAATTTTAATTGTCTCCACCAAGTTCATGTTTTTCTTCCTTTATTTCTCCATGACCATTTGAGTTTGTACCTTCATTACCCATATTGACATACATCCCTCTGATCTCATCATCCTGGCTATAATCCCCTTGTGTATCTTCCATCTCTCTAAACTTTGTTTTGATCTTGTTATGATCTAAATGATGTTAACTCTACGAAATTTGCAGCCAAGAGAAATTGTTAGGATAATTGATTTATCAATTGCATGAAATTATGAACAATTCTGATTCAGTATTGCATCAGAATTCTTTCTTCTGATTTCTAGAGAAAATGATTGTCCAAATCGATTTTTTGGGTGAATACTTTTATTTTATTGTTCAATACCTTTCCAATGCCTTCTTCCATGCTCAATTCTTAGTTTTGAGCATAAAGTTATGGTTATATGAAAATTATTCCTTTATGTGAGGGAAAACCTTGTCCAGATGATCTTCTTCGAGAGTCAAATTAGCTCTTGGACCTGTGTTGGATACTCTCTTAAGGTTCACAGGACCTTTTGATTTTCCCTCAAATATAGGTCCCTACAATTCAGAAACCTATGGGCTCCTTCTTTAAGCCCCCTTCCTCTCTTAAAAATCAAATTTTTGGGCACTAGCCCCTTTACTTTGGCCCAAAACCCATATGATCACGGGCTAGAACCAGGCGCTTACTAAAATGGAACTTATCCGGAGCTTTGAGCTCCAACGCTTTAGAACTTTGGGCTTCAGAAGATTTCCTAATGGTACACAACACTTCCCCTGAACGCCGAAGTGGCTAACTTCCCGAACAATGCTTCTTTAGAGTTTCAGGACTCCAGAGCTTCGAAGCTTCGAGCTTCGAAGTATTTCTCCACACAGTGCAACACTTCCCCCAAATGCCAAAGTGGTTAAATCCTCGAATGGTGCTTCTCCAGAGCTTCGCGACTCCAGTGCTCCATAGCTTCAGGCTTCAGAATTTTTGACCACACAACACGCTAAGTTCCCCGAATGTCGAAATGGCGAATTCCCAGACTGACACTTTGGCACTTCGTTACTCCAATTCTTTGGAGCTTCGGGCTTCGGTATTTCTAACCATGCAACAACATGAATCACCCAAACTTTGAACTGGTGACCTATCTTGGCGCTCTCTATATATGAATCTTTGGAACTTCGAAATATTTTACAACACCACACCATAAATCACTCGAACGTTGAATTAGCGAATTCCCAAAGGACTCACGCATCAACGATCCACACTCTCCATCAATATCTACATTTAATAATATCTCTAGGAATCTGGGCTTTGGGATTTCTCAGACTCCAACATGCGTTCCCTCTGAATTGTCGAATGTTGAATTCGAGATTGACGTCTCTCACTCCTCCTGCAACCGATCGCTAATATCTCCTCCAAAACTCTAGGCTTAGGGAGTTCTCCCTTCTAATCACCACCAAACCCTAAAATTGTCGAACGTTGAATCGGCGAAGGACATAGATCCACATTTCACACTCACCAATCAATGGACGGTCGGGATTGACTTTGGGCCTTGGGGCTTCGAGCCTTTTCACACCAGAACCCCTTTCAACAATGATCCTCTGAATCGTCAAAATTTTGGACACTCGCTAATATATTGACACATGTCCCCAATGAAAAATGGTCAGGATCGACTCCAAAGTTAGGGACTTTCCCTACTCCATGCAACAATCACCAACTTTCTCTGGAGTGTTGAATATCCATATTGTTTTGAGATCTATGGATCACGTTCACCTATGTGCAGATCCAATGGTTGGGATATGATATTCTCACACGCACTTCTCCTTTGGTCTGGGGTTTAATCCAATGGCCCAAATCTATGCTCAGTGAATCCAATGGTTGGCACTCCTCAGAGTGATCTACGACATAGATTCACTCTGGGATTTCAGGACTTTGGGGATTTTTCCTCCCTTCCAAAAAACAATGAAAAGTTGTCGAAGCAGCGAAGTCCGAAGGAATTTGGTGCTTAACGACCCTGCACCTTCTCCAGATCCAATGATTGTGAGGGATTTTTCTTCTTTTGAACAGATCTAATGGCCCAGATATAATCGTGTGGCCCAAATCAATGGTTGATGTGGTTTCTTTGCTTCTTTGGATTTCTCAAACTGCTACACCTTCTGATCTTTTGAACACCATCAATGTGTTCTCTCATCACCTTCCCAGTACCAAGGGATTCACTATAACTTCAAAACTCTATGAAATTTCACTTCAATTTCAAATTGCTCGGCCCATCTAGGCTTAGTGTTGAAAATTGGAGCTCTGATACCATATTATAACATCCCCAACCACCCCAGTGTTGGGCTATGCCACGTGAATTAATTTTGGAACTGTATACAATATTTAAAGCATGCAAAGACTATGCAAATACATAGTTTTATATAGAAATATAATGGAAAATACACATGTAGCATACACAGAAAAATTCCATAAGAATAAATGCATAAATAAAGTTGCAGCATGTAATTTAACACAAAATTTACACTTATATTTTATAAGAAGACCACCAACTGCGTGTAGACCTTCCACATTCAAATCAATAGGGGGTCACCCCCGAGATGGGACTAAACTCCACCAAGGTAAACGAATAACAATCCAGTCTAAGGTCTGACAAGCAACATAATTTTTTAGTCCAGGGTGCCCAACTTTTGTAACTAGCCTACAGTCTCTCATTCCCCACATGCATGTCCCACCCCAGGAAGTCTGCCCCTTCTCTAATCAATGGTCCTTTGGATACCTCACTTCCCTTTCAAGGCTTTAGCAATAGGCCAGACAGGAATTCTCAGATCCCAGTAGTTATTGCCCAGTGCACCAGGGAACAATTCTAAGTAGTTTCTCGCCTAAAGAAAACTACTCACGAGCCTGACAACATGCTTCTTCGACATAGAAAAACTATCAGCTGGAGAGGATGCCTACGAGCTTGAAAATCCACTTCTTCGACCACGGTCCTAACAACCCACCTCTTCAGCCTGCATTCAACCCATATTTCTCGTTGTTCACAACGCCAAGCTTCCCAAGTACCAGTCTCGTGATGGCAGTAGCAGAGTTGCAACGGTAGGAGGAAATAATGGACAATACTCCATCTCTTAAGCTATCCAGGAACAAGTACGGTGATGGCAGCAACAGAGTTTGGGTAAGGTACAATACTGGATCGATTAAGGTACGGGTATGTTTCCTGTGACAGAGAGTTAATGAGTACAACTCCATGAGTGCATGAAATAATGGAGGAATCCTCCAATGCATGAATGGTGAATCATGAAATCCCTGGTAAGAAACGAAGGTTACCCTCCTCCCCAGAATGAAGAGAATATCCCTCCATGAATATCACAAAACGATGAAGTGTAAGAATCCCCCTCCCCTTTTTCAGAATGACGAGATTCCCCCAAAATACACTAAGTTTTCCAATATATTTGCATGTCCCCTCCTGGACACTTGTCTTCATGAAGCTTCATGGGATCCACTTTCAATTCCTTCCCTTCCCATAGGAACTTAGGATAACATAGGTTATATCCATACCTTAGTATTTAGGAATAATATTATAATATTCATTTGGAATTAAGCCCTCTAGCTTAGCCCCTTCCTAATCTCTTAGCCCCCTTTCCCTTCCTAGTGGATTTTATCCCCCCATACTCATTTGTGGGTCGGTCTGCAGCAGAGATGTACTTTATTAATGATATGAGTGTTTACATATTACAATAATAGGTTCAATAGACCTTAGCATCTAGGATCTCCAGCCTAATAATCACATAAGCCTTTTGGCCTATAATAACCTAGATCACTAGCCTATAAAACATATTTACATTTACATTTACAACTGGGGTTCATCCTAGGGGTATTACACAAGGAAAGGGGGTTGGAGCCTCCTTCCAATTAGAACTGGAGAATCTAGGGAGTTTTAGCTTCCTTCATGTCGGTGCCTGTAAATCATGGGGTTGGTGCCTCCTTCCAGTTGGAGCTGGAGAATCTTGGAATTTGTAGCTTCCTATGAACATAATCTTGTTATTATATAGGAAAAACATTATGTTGTTTATTTCCATGTTAAATATGCCGTGCATTGTGTATTTGTTCTTTTTCTCCTTATTGTATATTGGGATGCATTTATTTGATTGAAAATTAAAAGCTTTAAAAGGTGATAAATTATAATTTATATTGATTCACCCCNGTATCAACAATTGGTATCAAAGCTAGGTTACCTTCAGAACAATCTAATCATTGGAAGGAAGATCATGAGAAAAAATGGAAGGCCATGTTATCACGCAATTTGTACTTTGATAGTAGAAAAGGTTAAAGGAGAGAAAATTGGCGTAACATGAGACTTTCCTATCATTGTCACCTCAATAGGATGTCTCTTTCTATTTGGGGTAGTAGGCCCAGGGGAGATGTCCCCGGTGACCTGGGGGTTTGAGAAGGAAAAGTCAAAGTGGCTAGATAAATATCCCCTCTCACAAGTCACCACCGATCAGAAAGTCTAGTTTTATAACCAATGAAGAGATAATATGTCAAAGTGTACCTGCCCGGAACAAAGCAATAAGAAACTATATATATTTGCAAGTACACTTGCTGGTTAGCACTTCATAAAACCATGGACTTTCTTTATAAAAGAAATTTGTTGAATATGATGAAGTAAAAATAAAATTTATAAAAGCAATCTTTATAGAACAATACTTCACATTAAACACCTTGAAATAGCTTCAAAATGACTAAGAATCATTAACCATTGAAATCATAATACTAGCATTTGATAGAAGTAATGAAGACAAAGTATAAATCATCCTTTGAAATTGTTCTTATGAGATTTTAACATTGCATTTAATGTTTGTAGCTTACTTTAGTAACAACAGCAATATTGTTAGTAGGTTAGGCTATTCTAGGGTTAGGAGTAGTTAGTAGGAAGCTCAAAGAATAGGCTTTGAAGGTTGTTTTGATCAAATCACTCAAAGAGGGCTTAGACTAGTGATTTTAGGGCAAATGGAGTCAATAGTGCATCAGAAAATGTTGAGGGAAAATGATAATGGAAGAGTTAAAGATAAGAGAGATTGATAGATTAGAGTGTTGGTAACCCAAGGCTCCAATTATCAAACCCTAAGGGAAAACTAGCTACTAAGGTGTATGTAAATGTAGGCCTTGGTAGATTTCCTCCCTCTCTAACTCAACGATGAAGCAAAATTGGCTAAGATGAAGCAATGGATTCTAAGGTGTTGCAATGGCAAGGCATTAGCTCATGCTTCAAAAAATGGCCTTTTGACAAGATCTAGTAGGTGAAATCTTTTGAAGCTACGAAAATAACATGTGCCAGTATTCATAAGGTTTAATCAAGCAATTTCATAATCTTGAATGTAAATGCAAGATCAATAAAACTATAAACATTCAATTAAGAAGAATTGCAGAAAATTCACTTACATACATCAAGAATAATCAAGAAAATTCCTAGTTGAACACATCCACCAAGAAGCTTGCGAAAATACACCAAATTTAGCCTTCCTCAACAAGTGCGCCTAAATTTCAGCCAAGAAACCCTAATGAGGGCGCAAATTTCATTCCTCACAACTGTGACTGAAATATCATGAAAAATAAGAGGGATTTTCCCCTTATTTATACAATACTAATGACCAAAATTAGGTCAAAAAAGGCTGACATGGCTAGTTACAAATAATATCCAGTTTTTACATTAAATGTCATAATTAAACGTTAAAACAAGTTGTATAGGTGACGTTATTCCCTTTTAGGGTGACGTTAGGCCCTTTTTGGGAAACAATGGCCTCCTGGAGAAAAACGTTAGGCCTCCTTGGCACTCAAGAGCCTGCCACATGTGCCACTTGGCACACAACTACCTCCAAAACATCCCAAAATGTTGGGTGACCTAGGTGACAGCATGGGCCTTCCAAGGCCTACACCATGGTGGAAAGGGCACAACCCCCCTAGGTCCAGGCCTTCCAGGTTGTCCCTGGTGAAATGTCCTCCTCTCTCTCTAGTGAAATCCTCTTATCTGTCTCTACCCCTGGCTGGGTTCTCAACATCCATCTAGTGGGATTTTAGCCCCATGGAGGTCCAAAATAATCATCTTCCCATGTGTTCCTATCCATCGGGTGTGGTCCTACAACATCAACAGATACGCTCTCCATGGGCTCATAATTCACAGAGATCATAGGAATGTCAATCACATCTAATCATCAAGTTATTTAAACATGTGCATGAAACCTCCTTTTACCTGGACAAATGCTCAAAGACAATATGTTATTCTACAAGCCAAGTTTGCAGGGTATGCTAGGACGTCCTATTGGGATAATGCTCATTGTATGTGGGATGTTCTCGAGTGAATTCAAATCCATGCCATGTGAGTGGATGAGCTAGTAAGGGATGTCTAGGCAATGGGTGCATGATAGCAGGGAAATGTGTGGCTTACCTATGGGTGCTTCTGAAGAGGATGAGTTTCACCTCGTCATGGATGTAATTGTTTCCAATCACATTCATGCCTTATTCTTCTTATTTATTTTTCTTTCAAGAGGCTAGTCGGGGGACATTGCCCTGGTGTGGTGACCAGAGGTGGCAATGTTACCCACAAGCATTTCATGGAAATGAGAATGTTGGCTCGTGATGAGACGCCCTTTCTCTTGGCTATGCCACCAAGAGCCACTACCCTAGTGTGGTGACCAGTTGTTGGTAGTGTCATATTGCTACATGTCCATGGACCTAATAGGTTAGCTCGTGATGAGACCCCCTATCCTCCAACTAGGTCTTGATTTATTGTTTTTATAGGTCCCTTTGTTTCTTGCTGAGAATATTTTTGTTGCTTTCTCGAGGATCCCTGGGAAAAGTATCTCAAGGTTTCATTCTTTAGATTTTATCTTTTTTCCATCTACTTTTACCCTCTAGGCCTTTATCCCCTTCTACCCACAAGGTAAGGTACAACCCTTAGATATTTGGCCAACCCAATGCTCGGACCAGTGTAATGGGATGGATGGGTAGGATAAAGATGGTGTTAAGAACCAAACATCAATATAGCATATAACAACCTCAGAAAAAGTACTCAACGCCTTGAAAAAGAGATAATTTCA
>JASDQU010100920.1:11283-36983 GCA_032191745.1 Picea mariana | reverse complement strand
ATTTTCTGGAGGTTTATTTGGTGTAGGAGGTCCCTTTTTGGGTGGCATGTTGGCCAAATATCACTTTTGAGTCTTGATTTTGAGGTGGTTATGCTAGACAATATTTATTCTATTATATATCCCAAGTTTCGGCCCTTCTGGGTATGAAAATTTCATTTAGGTAGTTCTCTAATATTTATTCTCTGAAATTCCACAGGTCTGATCAAAATTGGATGTGCCAAGTGGAATTTACGGTAACTTCCTCACAACTTGCCGATTTTTGGCCTTTCCAGGAGATCTCACTTGTATAGAATGCTCCGCCCAAAATAATTGATATAAAATTCTGAAACTCACACCCAAAATACTATAGACTGTCCACAATCCAATGCAACCAGTCCTACTCAATTTGGATACTCTAGGAAGAAGTTATGATTGTTTTACCTAGAACACCTTCTTGAGACTAGTCAATAGAGCTAGTCAGATACCCTATCTTACCCACGGTGTATCTACAAATTTAAGATGACCCAGAAGCTGAAATTTTTACCAAAGATACAATACTAATCTCTGTAAATTTTATCCAGAGGGAAGGGTCTGAAACATTACAGAAACGTTTTTATAGCGAAAATGCCTCAATGACTCATTTCAGGATGATTCCATAACCCTATCTTGTACAGGCTGTATCTCCAAAAGTATAATGCCTCAAGAGCTGAATTTTTAACCCAACGTACCTTGATCCGTCTACTAAATACCCTCCAAGCGGTTCCTTCTGAAACTTTTTATAAAAAAAGTTATAGCAAAAATTCCACGGTGTCTCAGATGTAGTAGCGAAACCCCAAGACCTTGAGCTCTGATACCATATGTTAAGAACCAAACATCAATATAGCATGGAAAAACCACAGGAGAAGTACTCAACGCCTTGAAACTGAGATAATTTCATATAATAAGCCTCTTTGAGGGGGCAACCTCCTTTTACCCCACTTAAAATGTTCAAGTACAAGATGATTCAAAATGAAAATGTCTCCTTGGTATATATAGGAGACTAGGAGGTATAATTACAAATAATGGCCTAAAGCCGACATAATTAAAATAACATTACTAATCTAAATTACAAATAATGGCCTAAGCCGACATAAATAAAATAGCATTACTAATCTAATATGCCCCAATTAAGGGGTAATGAGCCAACATTAGGGCTTAACAGTCAAAGTGGATTCACAGATATGGAAAAAAAATCAATAAGGCATGGTCGAAGCACACAGAGGCTCAACAACGAGAATGCAATGCAGAAGATGATAGTCGATGGAATATTTGAAGGAAAATGGTGCAAACCGAATGAGGGTTTCATAGAACAACCCAAGAGAGAAACAAATGTGCTAGTATGAGTCTATACACGACATGAAGGGGAGAAGGAGGCCATCATATAGCCCAGGGAGAGAAATCAGCCCCCAAAAAAATTTGTTGCCAAAGAACCCTCCAATTAAAAAAAATTAGGTTTGGGAAAAAAATAGGCCTGGTAAAAAAAGTAGGCTTGGAAATCACCAAACCTAAAAAAAATTCCAAAAAACTTTAGGTTTCTAAAAACTAAATTTCCTAGGCTAGGCTAGGAAAATTAATTCAATTTTGGGAAAACAAAAGCCAAATTTAATGAGCGAATAGTCAATTCTAACTAATTTCTTTGTTCTAGAAACGATGGTGAGGTCAAATTTGTTGAACAATGCACATAAATGGTGTGAACTACTAAGATCCAGTGAAAACCTAAAAAGTTGTCCAGATATGATTACAGATCCACACGAGAATGGGGGCCCACATAACAAATCTACTAAAGTCTTATGTAAAAGGAAATTCAATGTAGAATTTATTCAAGGAGATAAAGCTCACTAACCAGCTCTCATACCATATTAGATCAGATAAATAATCTAACCAGTCTAATCTCCTATGCAAAGCATCAGATAAATCAGTAAATAAAAAATACAAGAAATAAAAGAGACAAGAGAGAACATAGTTTATGTGGTAAAACCCCAAAATGGGTAAGCATCTACGGAAGTTGGTCTTCTATTCTTCAGGTAAACCCTCCAATTTTGCAATGCGTGAGCATCCCCACATATGCATGACATCACATATCATATATATCTCCAATAGGGCCTCCTTCACCTTGATTATATATGGGAGAGGGGAAGGAGAACAATTCCCGTGATGCATGTGGGATAAACCCTTTTTATAAGATAGTTAGTTACTAAAGAATAACTTGGCCTACTAATATAAGTTTACAAAATGCCTCGAGCATGTACATGAGACCAATAGGAAATCATTAACACATTCTAACAAAATTTCCGTACAAAATATAGTTTACTTGGAAAAAAGCTCACAAATATAAGAAGGGTTTTGAAGAAATAACTTACTTTTCAATGGAGCACCTTTATGTGGTGAGTGTTTTGCTTTAGAAAAATTGAAATGATCATAACTCCCTCAATGTTGATCAAAGTTTATATTATGAAACCAATTCTAAAATGATATGGACACTCTTTTTCTATTGGCACTAGTCTACTTGCAATCTGGGTTCTTTGTCAAAATATATCTACTCTACAATTAGCGAGCATCACCAAAATAAACCTAGAATAATTGAGTTTAAGTTAGAGATATTTTCACTTCCTGAACTCTGATTTGAACGAATATTTCTTTGAAATGGGTTACTTTTTCTAGAGGAACTCAGGCCTACAAGTTTTTATGTATATTATGCACATAACTCTTCAGAAATAGACTTGAGTGTCATGTCCCTATTTTTCCTCAAAAAATATGCAAAAAAAGAAAGAAAATAACCTTCCTTTTTGGCCCAAGAAAGAGCTTTGATACCACTTGTAGTGAACCTCGGTAGATAAGGTACCTCCCTAGGTAAATTACACTCTTCTCACAAAATTTGTATCCAACATATCTAAGTGACTTTGACTAGACACTTAGGCTTCCTCTTGACTTCATCTACCTTAGTTGATTTAGAACTATATGCTTCACAAATCACCTCTTGAATATTCCCTAGTTCAATTTGAACATGTTCTAGCTGGTATAATTTGTTTTAATTTGGGATCAAATAAATTGTAACTTCTAGTTTTGGCATTGTACAAAATAGAAATACACTTAATACTCTTTTCATCCAATGTTTCCCTCTTTTCTTTAGGGACTTGTGCATATGTGATGTATCCATATATCCACATGTGTGTAACACTAGGTTTGTATCATGACCATTCTTCATCTAGAGCCAAATCCAAAATTGTTCAAAATGCACATTGTTACGTGAACTACCTCAACTGAAATCTCATTACTAAGCTACTTTGTTCCCAACATACTTTGGCCATTTCAACATTTGTCATGTTCTTCCTTTTTGGGACATCATTATGTTGAGGAGTATTTGAATTCATTGGATTTATATTCTCCCCTATTATGTGATATGAGGGTTCTCCCCTATTATGTGATACGAGGGCGAGTACATTAACACCCCTTTGTAATTTTTCAGCAATTTCCTTAAATTGAACAAAATATGTAAAGACCTCTGATTTTTCTGGAAAAAAATATACTCATTTTTTCCTACAATAATCATCAATGAAAGTTAGAAGTACCTTTCCTTTCCCAATGATAAAGTTTCTAGAGGACCACATAAATATGAATGTATTAAGGCAAGGAAATCTCTACCTTTCCAAATTGTATTCAAGAACCTCTCCTAGTGTTGCCTCCCTAGAATGCATCCTTCATAAATTCCATCGTCAAGTTAAAGGTAGGAAGGACCATTGACTATGTCATGATATTTCCTCATTAATACCAATTAATTCTTAAAATTCAAATGTCCCGGTCAAAAAAATATTAAATTATGTGACTCGAGGAAAAAGTGAGCTTGAAAAATGTATATGTGGTCTTTTCTTCTCTTACCACCACTACATTCATGTTAAGCTTGTCCATTATCCAACATTCTTTAATATCGAACAATAACTTGTAATTTTTCTCCATTATTTTTCCTACTAAAAGTATGTTCTTCTTAAGTGTCATTGTTAACAGTGTGTCATAAATAAACATTTTTCTTACCATTTATTGCTAGAACAACCATTTCACATTTTCTTTTTTACATTTGATGCACTATCATATCCAATATAACACTTTACCAAAATAATTGTTGTCTATACTTGTGAACAACTCCTCTCGATATGCCATATGAGTTAAACATCCCAATGAATGTACCATGCCTCATATTCTTCATTGTGAATAATTAAACTTGTTATAATTAACTTTTCATTTCTAGTACATTCTTCAACAATAGTATTAGGCCCTTTATTTGTCAAATCATACATTTTGTTTCTACAATCTCTCTCAAGATTACCAAAATAATCATAATAATGACACTATATGTCGGGTCTTTCTCTTGAGTCATATATTCCTCTTCATCTTCCATGAGATCTTTATCTTCCTCTTTCAATGATCCAAAATGGATCCGACCAAAAATGAATGGGTGTAAGACTCAATACCCAGAAAAAATTAAACAATTAATGAAGGTTAAAAGAAAAGAAAATACAATGCAACAATAAATAAATTAAATGAGAAAAAAATGAAATAGGAGAGAAAGTTGGGGAATGGGAAATGAAAGCAAAATGATGATTGGCCTTCCCATTACCCTCATCTTTTCTTATATCTTGTAGATCAACCCATAAAGGGTCTTTTGTCCAAGAGGTGAGGATGCACAAGAGGATTGGATATGAAAAACGTTGAATGGCCTATGAGCCTACAACTTGCATTATAACCTAAGATTGTCAAAATGAAGACTAAGCAATCATTCAAAATTGGTTTTCCCATTTGGATTTCCAGATTAAAATCTATGTACCAATTATGATATTTATTGTGATTGATGTGTGATTTCTATGTGGTTATGTGGTGGAATTTGATTTTAGCTACATCTTAATGGATTGCTATATAAATATTATACTATATTGTTATTAATTCCTACATTGAATCAATTAAATATCAATCATTATTTTAATTACAATAGTTGGTAGCTGTTTAGCATTGTTCATTAGAAGTTGATGATTGTGGAAAAATACTTGTAACACTTCCTCAATTGAATTTCTAATTACATCCCTTGAAACTATTAATATATAGTTATTGAGATTGTTGGGTATTAAAAAAATAGGTCATACCTTATTCTTATTCTTCCTGATTGCATGTGGAGATGAGTTTTGTAACCAACCATTAAGTTATAAATTAACCTATAGATAGCTTTAATCCCCATTCAATAAAGGTGTTGAGCATTTAGGTGAGTTATACACATCCTTTGAGAGGTCCTACACTACCTTTGGCTAGTTGTAACTCTTTTCTCTCTTGGCTATACATTTTAGTTAAATTCTAAAACCAACGTATTAATTGAAATTATAGTTGGAAAAATTGCCTTTGTAGTTGTAAAATCAATGTAAACTAAAATCAATGTAAAAGCACGCACCCCACGAAGTAATTGTTTGTCTTACACTTAATTGTCTCATATGGTACTTGACTTGGATGAAAAAAGTGATGAGAATTGTGTGGATGGAATCACATCAACTCAAAGGGAGTCATAGAATTGTAATAAAAAGAAAGGTTAAGTGAATGTTGTAAGTAGATTCATTTTCTTCCATGCATCTCAATGTTACACACACCATGTGTTGTTGGCCAAATCATGGGAGTGAATAGACCACATGGCAACACCTCTGGAAAGTTGTATTGCATTCCCCAATGACTCTTTTCTCTTGGCTATATATTGAGTTAAATTCTACAACCAACATATCAATTGAAATTATAGTTGGCAAAATTCTATTTTTATTTCTTAAAGCAATGTAGAGGAACACACCTCAATAGGAGTAATCATTTGGATCATGCCTAATTGTCTCGTATGAGAAGATGAAAAAGTGACAGGAATTTTGTATAGGGAATCGCATTAACTCAAAGGGAGTCAAAGAATGTTGATAAAAAGAAATGTTAAGTGAATGTTCTAAATAGATCCATATCTTGCCATGCATCTCAATGTTGCACTCACCATGCATTGGCCAAATCACGTTACTGGACATAGCACATAATAGTGCCTCTAAAAATCTGTATTGCATTCCCCCGGTATGCACCATTTTGATTAGAATATAGTATAGAAGTAGAAGCATTTGGTAGAAGCATATAGTATAGTATATAGTATAGAAGTAGAAGCTTTTGTCGAGTGGCTAGAATGTTTTCCTTAGTCCTATGGTATTAGCTTTCTAATGAATTAAATAAAAAAGGAGAGGCTTGGAAATTGGTTATTGTATGATTGGGAGAATAAAGCTTGAAGCTTGCCTGACTTGCATGATAAATTTATGTGAATGTAATTCTTCCAATTCTTAATTCTCATGTTTATTTAATGATAAAAGAAAAAGCAGCTCGTGGTGAAGGAGATTGTTTAATTGAGATTTAAATACAACTCCTCATTCATTTATACAACTCCTCATTCATTTATTATTGATAATTATATTGTTGGTCCTCATTTAAAGCTATATCGATGACATTGTTGGGTAACATTTCCATTAAGCCAAGCTTTCCTTCTCTTGGGTATTGTTGGAACACTTTTTCCTTTTCTTGGAAAACTGAGATTATATATATATAATCTTTGTTTTCCAAGAAAATGATTATTGTGAGAGGTATTTGGATAGCATTACCATCTATGTCTTTGAACCATATTGGAGCATATATGTGTGCATTGATTGTTGGAGTATTGTGAAGTAAAGGGCTATATAAAACTCATTGTGTGTAGTAGGGATATGACAACTTCAATTCAAAAGCATTTGCATATTCAAATCTTTGCTACCTTGTTTTTAATTAACATTTCATTGAAGACAACATTGAAATTTGTTGGGATCAACCATATACCTCATATTTGTGAGTAATTGGATGTGTTTCCTATTCAAAAGAGAAGTATGAATGAAGGAATTAGCATTTGGATTTTAATTCTTGATAGGGTTTTGCACAAACAAGTTTCTTGTTTGACGTGAGACATAGTGGGTTGGCCTTTGTTAGGAACTCATCTAGATTTGCACATATAGATGGAAGCCTATCCATTTCGTGTAAATCTTTTCTGGTGATCAACAATAGAGAAGTTAAAACTCGAAGATTCAATTGTCAATATGTTTTCAGCCGATTGCTTGTGTGTAGGTTACATCGAAGATAGGATAAGATCCTTATAATCAATCCTAATCAGATATTGTACATAATAGATTTCATTTCCATAAAGGATATGTGTTGGTGAAGTGAGTGGGATATAAATCATGCATTTATGGATATTGGTATCATAGCAGTTGAAACCTTAACCACGACTTAGCTAGAATAATGTTGAAGAGAATAAAACCCGGCATGGGTAAATTAGTGATGAGAGAAAGGATGGAAGAAGTAAGGGATAGTAATGTGCAGCTCCAAGAGGAGAATCGATTCATGAAAAACATGTACAAATTTTAGATAGAAGAATAACAGAGATCGAAAAAGATGTTGAGATCTACACAAAAATATTTGCATTAATGTTAAAGAATATCTTTGTTGAATGCCAAGACCCACTAACAGTTGTTATGGAAGATTAGGATATGAGCAAGGTTCACCATGTGAAATTTGGGAGAGAATTTTATTTAGTTGGATAATTGGCAAGAGGAGAGGTTCACTTAGATGATGACTCAGTTGCACCAAGAGATGGTAGAAAGGAGGAAGCATTAGACAAGCTATAATCAAATGTCCATGAGACCAAGGAAGCAAAGTAACCTTCCATTGTTATTGTAGAAGCCAACACTATGACCAAGACAAGCATGGTAAACTCACCATCCTTAGATGTTTCGTAAGGGAATTTTGGTGATTTTAAAAATCATACTAGAGGCCTTGGTTCCAAGCTACTAAGGCAGTTGGGATACAATGGTCAAGGGGTAGTAAATAGAAGCAAAGGATTCATAAGTTTCATTGTAGTTACACTAAGGGCCAAGCTTGAAGGCCTAGGTTTTAGTATCATAAAGGAAAAGGCCACGACCACCAAGATCAAGTTTGTGAAGGAAAGAGATGTTGCATATTTGGCCTTCTCATTAGAAGGAAAAGAAAAAGTGAATGAAGATGGTAGCCCACTACCACTCCATATTCTTGTGGTGGATTGTAGAAGGGAAGGTACAAGAAAATTTCAAAGACCCAATCTTCACCAACACTTAGAAGAAGTAACAAAACAATCAATCAAAACAAGAAGAAGAAGACCAAGAGGTATGCATCAGAAAAAAACATACTTTGTTTGTCATTGTTGCAAGAAGAAATGCCATAAAATTTCTAGCTATTGTTATTCTAACATATGTTCATTCTATGGGAGGGAAGGCCATGTTGAGGCATCTTGTTGGGAGAAGCAAGCTACATGCCACAATCCTAAATGTTTTCAAAGGAAGAATGGTAAGAATATTTCCCAAGACAACTACAAACTCAAAGGCATGTGGAGAAGAAGAGCATGTCAAGTAGTCCATGCAATGTTCTATTATGTTTTCCATCATTGCAAGTTGAGTGGACATTGGGAATGCAAATATTTGAGGCTTCATTCTAAGAACCACACAACCAATAGAAGAGGGTGGAGAGTGAAGAATAAATGGAATGAAGATATGCCTACATCTCTAGCCCAAGGAGTAGAGATTGTCTAGGGAGTTACAAAAACACAGGAGGTCAACATCACCAATGTAGTGGAGAATAGATCGATGCCAACATGAAATAAACCCCCAATCCAATTGTTTCATTCAATATTTTAGCATAAGATTCCCATCTTGGATATGTGTTGAAGATTGGTGCATTCAGGTCAATGACCTTGGCGGGTCCTTCAAACTCCAAAACAACCACCGATGCAAACAAAATTTTGGATAGTTCATGAATAAGGTGTTGTGATTGCAGATAAAGATTGTCATCTAAATTATATTTTTGCAAAGATAGAGTGTTTTTAAGCACATTAAAGTAGCAGAGGATTTTTCCATGAGGAAAGCAATTGAACTCTATAAAAGAGGTCAATCCACTCTTCCTCTTGTGGATTTGTTGTATGATGGCATAACTTACTAAGATCTCATTGTGTTGCATAATTCAACATCGAACAAGCATAGACTAGTTCGGCTTAGATTTCATTTCCTGGCAAGATAGATTCCATTTCCTGGCAAGATAGATTGTTTCCAAGTCTAAGAGTGAAAGAGACTTTCACACTAAGGATGGGAACAGATTCTAATCTAAAAGTTCAAAATTTAAATATTTCTCATAACAGAGAATCAATGAGAAGAATTTTGAACTTTCAGAATAAGAAATATAGAAACTAGAGCCAGAGCTAGAAGCTAGAGCCAGAATCAAGGTCAGAGTTGTATCCAAGAGACAGATTTGAGAGCCATGTTCCATAAAAGTAGACATAGCTCACATTGATCAAGATATTGGTTTCCTAGAAGATTTTAGAGATCAAAAGATTCTTAATGGGGAGGTGTGATTTGAAATGTATCTAACAAAAAACGAATAGTTGTAAGACTAAATACCCACAACCAATTCAACAATTAATGAAGGTTAAAAGAAAAGAAAAGACAATGCAACAATAAATAAGTTAAATGAGAAAAAAAATGAAATAGAAGAGAAAAATGGGGAATGGGAAATGAAAGGATAGGGATGTTTAGCCTTCCCATTACCCCTAGCCATGTCTATATCTTCTTGTAGATCAACCCACATAGGGTTTTTTGGCCAATAAGTGAGGATGATCCATGTTGAGTGGTCCATGAGCCTACAACCTGCATTGTAACTTGAAATTATCCAACCGAAGACTTAGCAGCCATTCGAAGTTGGTTTTCCTATTAGGGTTTCTAGGGTAAAATGATTATGCATTTTATTGTGATTTTTGTGTGATTTCCTTGTGGTGGAATCTAGTTTTAGTTGCACCCTACTGGATTTCTATGTAAATCTTAGACTGTATTGATATTAATTCTTGCATATAAGCAATTGTTATCAATCACTAGGTTAATTAGAATACCTAGTAGTTGTAAACTATCAATTTAATTTTTCAATAGAGATTGAGGGATGTGGCCAAAGAGTGTTTCACTTCCTTAGTTTAACTTATAATTATGTCCCTTGAAACCAACAAAACATAGTTATTGAGGTCATTGGGTATTAAAAAAATAGGTCATATTTTCTTCTTCCTAGTTACACCATTGAGATAAGTTATGTAACAAGTAATTAAGTTAATAAATTAACCTACAAATAGCTTTAATTGCCATCCAATGAAGGTGTTGAGCTTTTGGGTGGGTCATATGCATCCATGGATAGGTCGTACATTGCCTTGGGACAATTGTAACTATTTTCTCTTGGTTGTACGTTGAGTTAAATTCTACAACCATCATATCAATTGAAATTTTAGTTGGAAAAAATTTATTTTTATTTCCTAAAGCAATGTCAAGGAACACACCCCATTAAGTAATTGTTTGGCTTATGCTTAATTATCTCATATGAGAATTAACTTAGATGAGAAAATTGATGGGAGTTGTTTAGAGGGAATCACATTAACTAAAAGGAAGTGAAATAATGGTAATGAAAAGAAATACTAAGTGAATGTTGGAAATATATCCATTTCTTACCATGTATCTCAATGTTGCAATCACCATGGGAGTGGGAAAAGCACATAATAGTGCCTCTCGAAATTTTTTGCATTCCCTCAGTATGCACCATTTTGATTAGGTTGTATAGTATAAAATAATAATCACTTGTTGACACTACAAGGAAAACACCTTGTAGTGAAGGTTTTTACAGAACCTCCCCAAAAATATTATCTCTTATCTGTTTATGTTAAAAGTTTTTAGTGAAGATGGGTGATTGAATGTTTTTGTGGAGGTTTTTACATCGGTGTGATTCAATCATAATAATGCACCAGTGATCCTACAAACATAACACCCCATTGTTTAACAAATAAAGCACACCAATAACTCCTATTAATGTGATATGCTAAAATATCATTTTTTATTTTATAAAAAATAGCATCACAGTTCTTCATGATAACCTAAGCGAACTGGTGTGTGTATAAAGAACACAATGGATCAAGTTAGAACAATTGATTATTTAATAAATAAAAAAAATTAAAAAAACCATATATCTTCCATGATGCACTTAAAAACTCATGTAGCCTCGTTGTGTCTATGATAGTAGCACACCAAATAACAATTAAAGTCTTCTTAATAGTACCATAACCTCGAGTTTTTTAATATATGCCCAAAAATCCTCAATGCCCCTGTAGATTTCGTTCATTTTCCAATTTTGAAAATAGGCTAAAAATTTCATTTTTCCTCTATGGACTAACCATGCCTCATCGGGTAATAAGAGACCAAGTAATTTGTTTGTTACCTCCTTATTTTAATTTTTATTGGATTGAAATTTAAAATTGGCCTTAAATTGATCATTTTTATATATTTTTTAAATTATGCGCATTGTGCTTCACATTATTTGGCTTGTCCCAGACAATGATGTGTCCTATGAATTTATAGGAAGCATCACCCATGGTGCATCCTATGAATTAACAAGAAGCACCTCTAGCAGTGCATTTAGAACTACACACCACACCACTAAATACTAAGCATTGCGCACTGGGATGGGGTTGTGCATTATCGGTGCTTTTGTCTTAGAAGAGACATCGTCGTCACAAAATCCCACAGGTGTGTTCTAACAATTTAAATGCATCGCACATATAATAATTAACATACTGATGCACCTTAATGGTGCATTTAGGTGTGTTTAATGAATAATTTATAAGTATCGGTGCACCAAATAGCATAGAGCATCATAAACAGTGCTTTCATTCTAATAAAGCACACTTGTGATAATGCATATCAAATATTAAAGGCACACCAGTTACTTTACCACATTTTTTTTGCAAACATAAATTAATTTCAGTTTTTGATAAATATAAAATGGTTATATATGTGTGTGTTTTATAATTTCAATTTGTTCTATCTATATATGTGCCTAAAATAATTGTATGTAAATCAGAGACGATGACAACAAGAACAAGAGAAAGAGAAACAACAACATGTTGATACATACAACTTTGTGCATGAGTGGGAGGCCAGAAGAAAAACAATTTAATTTACAAACTACAAATGCAAACCTTCATAATTAAATCTTGTGGAGGTTTTGTGTTAATGCAGAGGTAAAAACAAAGGTCACTCTTTGGTTCCTCTCATAATTTAGCACACAAATTCAATCCTCTGCCACTCCCTCAATCCTATGGCTTGCATCCCCTCCTCCGTAGGCCACTCGAATTTCTCCAAGATATTGTCCTCGTCATTCATGTAACCATAATAACCAACATCAATTCGCTTGTAAATTAACTCATACCTAGACCTCCTCTAGTTCTTCGCTTCACGGGGGCTTATCAAATATCTCTTTGATGTTGGAGAGGAATTTCACAATCCCAAAGTATCTATAACTACGACACTTATTGGTGGCACTAGTCACATCAACTTCATTCCCTTCCAAGTCCATCATCTTGGCCCATAATTTGGCATAATTAGGACCGCTAAGCTCTTCAATCTGAGCTTCCCAGTGCCCCTTTTACTTGGTCAACAAGAAAGGAACCTTGGTGGATGTTTTAATAATAATACTCTGTCAACTTCAAGAATGACCTAAGACCCACATTTTATATTTAATAGAATTTAAGAAGAACATTAGAAAAAAAATTGATGATCCATAAGCTTCACTAACATACCTTATCACTGAATATCAAGCATTTCCTTGGCCTTGACGTGATCCTCCATGAGATCCTCACTCATGTATTTACTAAGAAGTTCTTCTTTCTTCTTCTCCATATAACCATGCATGCGTTCTCTTTCTCATTGTAAGGTATTGGATGTAATATAATATGCAAAAACATGAATATTCAACATATATCAATGGAACAAAAAATATTGAGAAGAGCAACACCAAAAATGATACATTTATTCAGAGAAAACAATGTTCACTTGCCTTTTCGAGGGAGAAAACTCCAGCAGAGAAGAGCTCTATTACAATAATTCTCAAGACAAAGACTTATCATACCTCATACTCTTATTTATACTAATTCTATATTCTAAAGATCATTCTAGAGGAAGATCATTCTAGAAGCGAAAAATTCTATTAGGTCTTCTTACATTGACTTCACATTTATTAAATAGGTCTTATTAACTAATGTCGGTCTTTATTACATGGAAATATATTATTCTACCTATGTGAGGGGTTAGGGAGGTTAGGTCCCTAACATTACCCCTCCCTTGAAGAATAGTCTTGTCCCCAAGGCTTGAGATGAGGAAACTATTGTAGAATGGTGGTCAACTCCCAAGTGGCATCTTCTAGAGTTGTATCTTTCTACTGCACTAACACTTCCTTGATGGTGTGATGACAGAGATGATCCTCGCACTGGTCCAAGATTTCTTGTGGCTGCAACCAAATGGAACCTTCTTCGTCCAACTCACGGAGACTGGTTTGAGTGTGGCACTTAATTCCAATCACCTTATTTAAGCATGAGACATGAAAAACATGATGGATTTTAGAATGACTAGGAAAAACTAATCGGTAGGCCTCCTACCCCACTCACTTGAGAATTGTATAAGGAACATAAAATTTGGGAGCAAGTTAGCTTTGAGTGAAATCTACTTATAAGGTTGCAGATGAAGAAACACATAGTCCCCTTCAACAAATTATCGTTCGAAATAACCTTAATTTGCAAGTCGACTGTGTAGTTTTGCAGCGCGCCTGATGGTAATTCGCTGCARAAACTCTACCTACAACACTTTCGCAGCGTGGAAGATTTCRCTRCAAAATCTTTGTTTCCAGCGTATTGGCGATGATACGCAGCTCTGTAAGAAGACCCATGTGCCAATGCTCCAATCCCAAGCATGTTCCCATAAGAAAAAATAGTTCAATAAAGCAATGCTTATTCMAATAATAATCACTGGCCYCTTCCAAATCATCSACCTRTGCAATGATGTTCAACCCACATATTTGAGCCAATCTAAACTCCTCAACACCATTTATAGAATGGGCAACATCATTATCTTCTAATGTATGCGAAGATGTTTGAAAAACTGAATCGACACCTTCCTGGCAAGATTTGAACTTCTATGATCCTCTGTTTCTTGTCAAAGAACCTTCTATGGGGAAAATTCTATTGCTTCAATCTAAGATTTGTTTTCCATAATTTGCACATCCCAAATGCTATCATCTGACTTACAGAACAACAAATCTTCCAGTGCATCTACCTTCCTTTCCCCATTTGTCTCAAAACCAAGAAAGGAAGTATAGATCTGCGCAGCACTATGACGAGTATTTCTTCCAGAATTGGAAGTATAGATCTGCCTCTGAAAAACTGATCTCCTTCCATTCTGTTCAATCGCATGGGCGTAATGGCAGGCAAGTTAAATGAGAAGGGAGCCAACCAACTATTGAGATCCTGACCTTATAAAACATGGCCACGAAACATTTAATATCAATTAGTGCTGTGGTGTAGTCGGTTATCACGTCAGTCTTACACACTGAAGGTCCCCAGTTCGAACCTGGGCAGCACCATAAAGTTGCAGGTTTGCCTTTGACACAGTGTTTAATTGTTTCATTTTCGACAAAAAAAAACTGAACTCATCATGAATTTCTTACACACTGAAGGTCACCAGTTCGAACCTGGGCAGCACCATAAAGTTGCAGGTTTGCCATTGACACAGTGTTTAATTGTTTCATTTTCGACAAAAAACTGAACTCATCATGAATTTCTTACACCCCCAGTTCGAACCTGGGCAGCACCATAAAGTTGCAGGTTTGCCATTGACACAGTGTTTAATTGTTTCATTTTCGACAAAAAACTGAACTCATCATGAATTTGTTTATATTCAAAGCCAAAATGGTTTTTTTTTTTTCAAAATGGGCATTTCATTTTATTTTAAGTTCGATTCTGGGTGGTCAACTAGATTTATTCTAATATATCAGTTTTGAATCTAAAATCATTTTTTATACAATGTAAAATGTTTGTTTTTTATTTACAATTGAGTTATGATAAGCTTTATTACTTTTAAAAATAAAAAAGAAAAAGGTTTCTAATTTAAATATTAGCATAATATTTTATTTTTACAAGTAACTGAAATTTGTTTTGGTCATAAAATTGATTTGATTTATAATAATTAATGGTGTTTTTATATTTAAAATTTTGTTGAAATTGTAATTGTGTATTATTTAAATTATATTTTTGAATTTATAATGAAATCAACATCCTAAAATCCCTATTACACCAAGATTATATATTGGACAGAAATAATTTAAGAAAATTAGGTTTAATTTTTTTTTTTTAATTTTAATGAAAATGTACCATATCCAATGCACCAAACACTTCCCTTTGGTTTATCACTTTTTATTTTTTAAATGGTAGGTGATGAATATGTTGAATTTGTTTGCATTTAACTATTTTTAAAACTAGTTTTTTTTATGAGATAAATTTGTTGGAACACCTAAATTTTCCTATAGTGATGAACCTTTTAGCATACAATTTATTGCATATTTCAATATTGAAATGAGTTGTGGTTAACGGGTTTCCTATTTAAAAGACGGGCATTCTTCTTCTTCATCATTGTCTGCTACCAATATCTTGAAAGTTTCACTCGTTGCATGTGAAAGAATGTCTTGTGCCTCTCACTCCCCATTGGGATGACATGAATGGTCTCAGAATCTTTGTTCGTTTGCATATGGATTTGTTTAGAGGTTTATGAAGCCTTCCACATTTTTCCCATATTTTTTAATATTGTTGGCTTGGTTTACATCCCTTCACCTTTTATAAACGCTTAATTGGCAACCATTTGGAAGGTTCATTATAGTTATACTCTTCACGCAATTGGAGGTTCCATTACAGTGATACTCTTTACCCAATGACCTCGATGTCGATTAAGACAATTTTAAATGTGACTTCAATGGGAACATTTTGAAGTAGCCCTTGGGGTTATGAGGGACGACCATCATAAGTCTGAAGAGTGATGGTAGAAGGGGTGAGCTCAAGGGAGCCTAGATTTTTCCAGACCTGTTTGAACATGATGCAGGTGGATGCACCTTAGTTTACAATACATTGATGAACAATGATATTTCAAATTGTGACATTTGGAAGGCCACCAATGAAGGGAGTCAGAGCTCTGAGTTGTCCAAGTCGAAAGTGATGAGACAAGAGTCATAAGGGTTGACTTCTCCCAATGTAGATAGCAAGGGTTTTTGTTGTGAAGGATAGGTTGTAAAACCTCCAGGATGGACATGGTCGTAGGAGATTGGGACAAGTCATTGACGAGGCTATAACTGTGTGTTGCTCTTGCATATGGGGTATGAGCAGTGGATCGAAGAGGTGCATATGGTACCCTGGGGGTGGGGTTACTACTAGGGCACGAGATCATCAACATGGGACTTGTTGGTAATGGAGGTGTATCATATGTGGTCGGGGTAGAGGTGGAAGGCAGGTCATATTGACGGATGTGGGTTTGGAGAAGGATATCCTCCTATAATGTGAGAAGAATATTGTGGGTTGCAATATTACTCATTTGTCCTTGTCTTGTGCTAGGGTATTGACCCAACTATTGTGGGGGGGGACCAAGATCTTGTTGTGTTGTTACCATTCCTTGATGGGGGAAATGGGTTATGCGACATTGTGGGTTGTGGGGTCTGAGGGAAGTTTGGAGGAATCAATGAAACACTCTGTGGGGTAGGGTTATGTGGGTTCGAGACTCCTTCATGAGTTTGTAATCGACAATCTAGGGGGAAGTGGTGAGTATAATGACCATACTCGCCACACAATGCGTAAGGGAAATTAGTGCAGAGGTTATTGTTCCTTCCTTGTTGTGGTTGGGAATTGACAGTGCAAGGATTCAAGCTTCGATTACCGATGTTAGGATTGCCCTCTACTGGGGGACGTGGTTGTTAAGGGTTTGTTGGTTGTGGACCCTGATTATGTTCCTGATTTAGAGGTCTTGTTTTAGCTGCGTTTGGACCTCATTACCTAACGAGTGGGGGGGGGTTGCTTTCCTCCCCACATCTGTCGCCATGGGGGTCCGGAGAGGGTGGCAACAATCCTTTGGAGCCCCCCCTCGGGTAGGGCATTCAGGAGAAACACCCCCGAAGTGAAATTTTTGAAAAATTACCTTATAAAATATTATAATTTCGTAGTCAATATGGATCGTTCATTATAAGGTCGCAAATCTGACGATATAATTTATGTTAGGATTATTTTCCCTAGAAGGAAACCCTTTTTTATGAGGGAATTGTATTGCGATTGTGCGTGAGAGTGATTATTGTATTCTGAGAAAAAGAAGAGTAAGTTACAACATGTGTGTTGTAGGTTGTATCCATTCATTTGTTGAATAATAATAAAGGAAGGACCTGACAATTTATTTGGTGGACATATCCCACATCAAGTGAACCACGTATATATGTGTCTCTGTTTTTTTGTGTATCTTCTGTGTTTTATTTCTACATCTATTTTATTTTATTGCTCTGCAACCCTGTTTTTCTAACAACTGGTATTAAAGCGACACATAACTCGCAAGAAAAGAGGGTTCCTAGTTCGAGTAGGAGGAATGGCGGAAGATGGAAAGTTTAAGGTCGAGAAATTTAATAGCCAAAACTACCAGTTATGGAAGATGTAAATGGAAGACTATCTATAACAGAAGGATCTTTTCCTACCATTGGGTGAAAAAGAAAAGCATTTGGCAAGTATGAAGGATGAAGAATGGGAGATTCTTGACAGAAAGGCAATGGAAAAAATATGGTTGTGCCTAGAAATACCGATGGATTTCAATATTTCAAAAGAAATGACAACAAAGGATTTGATGAAGGCATTAGCTAAACTATATGAAAACCCCTTGGCCTYCAATAAGGTATTTCTAATGAAGAGATTATTTAATATGAARATGTCAGAAGGTGGGTATGTTGCCGACCATTTAAATGAATTTAATATGGTTACTAATCAACTAACTTCTGTAAAAGTGGATTTTGATGATGAGGTTAGTGCTCTTATAATATTGTGCTCATTGCTAGAAATATGGAATGGCTTGGTCATGGTTGTAAGTAACTCTGTCTCTGGTTCAAACATTCTGAAATTTGATGATGTTGTTGGTGTTATCCTTAGCGAGGAAATGAGACGGAAAAGCATATGTGAGACATCAGGTAATGCGTTGAGCATGGAGAAAAGGGGAAGACAAAAGGATAGAGGAAAGAGCTCAGGGAACTGCAGGAATTCTAGGAAGGGCATATCCAAATCCAGACTAGAAAAGATAGAGTGTCAGAATTTTGGAAAGAAAGGACATCTGAAGAAAAAATGTAGAGCTCCAAAGAAACAAAGAGATGGATAGTAGGAGAAAAATCGGGAAGAAAATGTAACAGGTGATGTGTAACAAGATGTTTTGATTCTTTCTTTAGATAATATTACTAAATCTTGGGTAGTAGATTCATGGGCTTCATTTCATTCCACACCCCATAGGAAATATTTCCATGATTATGTTCAAGGTGATTTTGGATAGGTTTATTTGGGTGATGATGAACCATGTCAAATTGTTGGAATGAGTAATGTACAAATTAAGCAAAAGAATGGAAACCAATGGTTATTGAAAGAGGTGACATATACCAAATATGAGAATAAATATAATTTCAACAAGACAATTGGCAAGTGAAGGTTGTATATCTACATTTACAGATAAGGTGTGGAAGGTCACTAATGGATCATTGGTAATGGAAAAAGGAGAGAAGGTAGGTACATTGTATTTATGTATTGGCAATACCGATTCTTCAATCTCTTTAGCTTCTACAGGTGTAGATACAACAATGTGGCATCATAGGATTGGACACATGAGTGAGAAGGGGTTGCAGATACTTCACAAAAGGAATTTGTTTCCAGATCTTAAACAAATTGATTTGGATTTCTGTGAACACTATGTTTATGCAAAACGAAAGAGAGTAATATTTCTCAGGGTTGGAAAGGAAAAGAAGAGTGAAAAGTTAGAAATTTTTCATACATGTGTATGGGGACCAACTCATGTATCATCTCTTGGTGGCTCTCGTTATTATCTTACTTTTATTGATGATGCAACTAAAAAAACTTGGGTTTATTGCATTCAACAAAAATATGATGTTTTTTACTCTTTTAAGAAATGGAAAGCTGTGGTTGAGAATGAGGCAGGAAAAATGTTGAAGTGTCTCATATCATACAATGGAGGTGAATACTGCAGCAATGATTTTTATTATTATTGTTCATAACATGGGATTCGTAAAGAGAAGACAGTTCTAGGAACACCACAAGAAAATGGTGTGTCAGAAAGGATTAACAAGACAATCATGGAACGTGCAAGGAGCATGAGATTTCATGTTGGGTTGCCCTTACAGTTCTAGGTGATTTCTATATATATTTTTGTTTACTGAATAAACAAAGGGCCTTCAATCTCCTTGGATGGTGGCATTCCATAAGAGGCATGGACATGAAAGAAGGTAAACTACTCATTTCTGAAGACTTTTGGTTGTGAATCATTTGTCCATATTGATAAAGAAATTAGAACAAAGCTTGAGGCAAAATCCAAGAAGTGCACATTTATTGGATACACTGTTAATGATTTTGGTTATCGCTTATGGGATTATGAAAATCAATAAATCATTAGGATTAGAGATGTGGTATTCAATGAAAAGGTCATGTACAAAGGTCAGTTGCAGGGAAAGAAATAGGATAAGGAAAACACTAAATACATGGTGCTTGATGAAATCAAAGAAAATGAAATTCCAAAGGTACCAGAAAATCAAAATGTATAAAAATAGGAGTAGTAGGTACCTCAAACTCCTGCAAGTGTTGTTAGAATATCTACTAGGTTGAGTAGACCCCCTGACCAATACTCCCCTTCATTATATTATTTATTGTTGACTGGTTCTGGTGAACCAAAAAGTTATGAAGAGGCAATGTGATACATATTTATGAGCGGAACAAAATGAAAAACATATTGAATACAATATCACAAAGATATGGAGAATAGCACAAATATCTTGTGAACAATAACTTATATTGAATAAATCAAATAGTTTGAAACTGTAAAACTGTAGAACTGAAAATAACTTGCTCGAATGGTGGTAGCTATCTCTGAGAATAGATGTGTCTACTATGTTCATCCTTCTGGGAAAAATGATTATAATGAGGCTCCATAGGCCTTTTTAACATTACTCATGAATATCAAAACCTTAGACATCCAAAAACCTAACCCTGGGAGATGAAACACCAAAAGTTATGTGGGCCACGATGGGTAAGTTAGTACCTCAACTTCCTGGGGTCGTAACTTTTGCATACGACCTCCGTTTTAGGCGTATGATAGCATGTTGGAAAGGTATTTTCGAGAACTACACATTATGCCATCAAAATCTACCTCCATTTACATTTTGACTGTGGAAAGCCAAAAAAAACATTGTTTAGGGCCCCAAAATGGCCCTGGAAGTACAAAAAGATGTACTAACATGAAAGCTTCCAAAATAATCCATTTCGATTAGGTGGACGACCACCAATATCCATCTGGAAATTTTCTAGGGATTCAAACAACCCCGAAAGTGTAGAACCCACAATTACAAAGAATTATAGAATAACGTGTTGAACTAAAAACTATTAAAAGGAGCGAGTTGGAATAGGTGGGTGGCCACCAATATCCACCTTGATCAGTCCTCCCCCCTTAGAAAGCAATTGTCTCCATTGTGTTGAGTGCCCCCATCAGGTGAGGGAATTTTTGTTGAATTTGGCTATGGGTGGGCCATTTTCCTTGGTGCAGGAGTTGCCCTACCTTGACAACCCAATAAAGTTGGATCCTCTACTAGTGAGTACCCTTGACTTGTGTGTCCACTATCTAATCATTGGATGCATGTTCCATATAGTTAGGGTTGATCTTTGTTGGTGTCAATTTTTCTGCGATCTCTGAGATGTCCAATAATGGTGGAAAATATGGTCGGAGGAGGTCCACATTGAAAAATGGATGCAAGCCAAGGAAGGGGGGAGTGTTGAGCTAAAAATCATTGTCTCCCATAGCCTTGGTGATAGTGTAAGGCCCATAGCAAAGTGAAAAGATCTTTCGATGGGGCCCTGTTAGGTGTTCTTTTTGCAAATGTAACCAAACCTTGTCTTCCACCTGAAACTTGTGTGGTACCTAGTGTTGATCATGGCGCTACTTGTACTTAGCATTGGATTTCTGCAAAATCTCATGGACTTGTTGACAGATGTGTTGAATCCGCTCAATGAATTTGGTGGCTTTGTCAGCCTCAAACTGAACATGGGAATATTTTGTCTGTGTGGTTGCAAGAGGTAGTGCAACATCAATGGGAACTAAGGGTTGGAATCCCAACCCCACCTGAAATGGGTTATGGTCAATGGAGCTATGGAGAGATTTTTTGTAGCTGTGTTGAACATAAAGAAGACCCTCATGCCATGTACACAAATGCTTAGAGTTATACATGCGCAGGATGTGCAAAATCATCTGATTGACGACCTTTGTTTGGCCATCATTTTGAGGGTGGAAGGCAGTGGATTTAGTGGGCTTGGTGTCCAACAGTGACCAAAGACTAAAAAAAAATGTGTTGAGAAACCTATTGTCCCAATCAGAGATGATGGTGTGTGGTATCCAAAAATGGACCCACACTCATTTGAAGAAGAGCTTGGCAATATCTGCGGTTGTGATACTTTTCTTGCAGGCTATGAGAATGGTCATCTTTGAAAACCGATCAACCACCAAAAATAAATAATCATTGCCTTGCTTGGTGGACGAAAGGCCAGACATGTAATCCATCGAGATGGATTCTCAAGGCCTCTCAGGAGTAGGAAGAGGGGTGTATAAGCTTTGATTCTTGATGGTTGTCTTGGAAATGGTACATGCAGTGCAAGATATTATATACTTGTTGACGCCCTGTCAAAGTTTTGGCTAATAAAAAAGTTTTTGTAGAACGACCATCGTTTTCTCCACGCCAAAATGTCCTTCCATCCGACTGTAGTGAGCCTCCCAAATCATATTTACACACTCGCTTGCAGGAACACAGAGATGGCTTAGATGGCATAATTGTCCATCCTGAATGTGAAAATCGGTAACATTCGCGCCTGTACCCAAGAGCTGATAGGTGGTGAGGAAGTCAAGATCTTGTTGATAAAGTTGGGGCCACTCAGATGCCTCATGCCCATAGGAATGGAGCATGGTTGTGAGTGCAACCATGGGAGGTCAACTGAGGAAATCAACAACACGATTTGTGCTCCATGTCTTATACTTGATGTTGAGATGGAACTATTGCAGGTGTGTGGACCACTTCTGATGGAGGTCATTCTGCAACTTCTCTTGTGTCTGTATGAACTGCAGAGGCTTGTGATCAATGTGGATGATTGTCTCCTTTCCCATAATGTATTGTTTCCATTGACGATAATCTTGTAAAATGGAATACATTTCCTTGTCATAGGTGGGGTATTTCTAGACAATATCTGAGAGTGTCTCACTATGGTATGCTACCGGATAACTATGTTGAGTGAGAAATGTGCCTACAACATAGTCATATGCATTAGTCTCAATATAGAATGGTTGTTGCATATCGGGTAAGGAGAGTACTGGAGTTGAGCACAAACGATGCTTCAGATCATCAAATTATCTTTGTTGTGCCTTCCCCCACACAAACTTTTCCTTGCCACCACCCTTGGTCACTTGGATGAGGGCCCATGTAATATGGGAGAATCCCAACATGAACTGTCGGTAGAAGTTGGAAAGTCCCAAGAAGCATCGAAGCTCAGTTAATGTGGTCAGGGATGGCTAGTCATGGATGACTTGGATCTTAGATGGATCGACATGTACCCCATGTTCATCAACAATGTAGCCCAAGTATTGGACCTTGTTCATGCCAAAGGAGCACTTTTCCAAGTTGGAATATAGCTTGTGTTGTCGCAAAGTGCTCAAAACCTGTTGAATATGATGCATCCACTCCTCCCAAGTTCTACTCAAAATGAAGATTCAATCCAGATATACCACCACAAAAGGTTGGTGAAGGGTCTCAATACATCATCCATCAACCTCATGAAAGTTGATGGTGCATTGGTTAGGCCAAAGGGAATGACCAACCATTCGAAGAGACCTTCTTTAGATTTGAAAGTTGTCTTCCATACATCAGTCGATTCAATAGGAACCTTATGGTAGCCAGACTTTAGGCCAATCTTGCTGAAGAACTTGCCCCCCTTGATTTGGTTAAGAAGGTCATCAATTCCGAGAATTCAATACCGGTTCTTGACTGTGATTTTTTTTAATTCTCTATAATCAATGCAGAGCCGCCAGGTCTCGTATTTCCTCTGCACTAGTACAATTGGGCTTCCGCAAGGGCATGAGCTAGCTCTGATGTTCCCCTTTTGAAGAAGCTCTTGGATTTGATGCTTCCATCAATGAGTGACAATAAACTGGTCCATTAGGTAGAGGTGCATCGAGGGTTATATCAATTGGATACTTGACTTGGCAGTGCGTCAGTACCCCAGTGGGTGAGGAGAAGATGTCTATATACTCTTCCATGATTTTTTCCACTTGCTTCTATTGCAAAGAGAGTCTCTGTGTAGAGGTCACAGATGTGGTGGTGACCTTATTCTTATTATGAGCACATATCACAAAGAAGACAAACTTCCCGGTCTGTGAAATGACCTTACTGCATTGCTTGGAAAAGATTAAAGAAATAGTGGTAGGCAACGCTACCTCTAGTATCATGTACAATTGTCTACCCAAAGTAATAATAACACTGCAAGGTCTAAACTCATACACATCATGTTGCTTCCACAAATATGGATGTCCTAAAAGAACATCACAAACTTCAAGGGGAGAAATATCACACAATACCTCATCTTTGAAGGGCTTGATGTCTTAGGGCAAACGACACTATTGGTTGACACATATATCTCTTCCTCGGCGAATCCAGCTGATGGTGTAGGGTTTCGAGTGCAGTTTCATTGGTAGGTCCAACCACTTAACAACCTTTGTTGATATCAAGTTCTTCCAACTTCCTCTATTGACAATGAAATGAAACGGAGCCCCCTTTACCCACATCTGTGAGTGAAAGAGGCATTCCCCTTCCTCTAGTTATTCTAGTTATCTTGGATGGAATTTGGTGGTAGTGACAGTGGCATTAGGTTCAGCATCGATAATCCACTTCCCTCCTTCTGGATTTGATTAAGATTCAGAATCTTCCCCTGACTCGGAAGATTTCATCTCGGCCACCAGTGACTTCTTGGAGCGACATTCTTCGATGTTGTGCCAAGAGATTTTATGGTATTCACACCACTTTCTCGTGTCCTTCTTCGATGTCTCATTACCCTTATTATGTTATGGCTTGGATTGGTTCTCCTAAGAGTGCGCATATTTTCTCTATCCCTTTTTTTGTGGGTTGGGGCTGCCGTTTCCCTGCTTCAGTTGTGAGGAGTTTGTAGATCCAAAGTCTTGCCTCTTCTGCTTAAATTGTTTCTCAATCTTGACAACATGTCTATAAGCCGTACCCAATGATGAAATGACCATAAACTCCATTTATGTTTGAATGTATCTATGCATACAACCACGGTATTTGAGCACCAGATGTCGTACAAAGTCTTTGATACCCAATTTGGTGTGAAGGGTATGGAAAATATGTGTGAAATATGGTATTGTTTGGTCTCTTTCCTAACGCAAGGTGGACCATCTTGTGTACTGGTCCTTGCAGCTTCCAACAAGGTAGTATTTTTCCTTAATGTCATCCCTGAAGGAATCCCATATGGGGGCGATGCAAATATTGCAGATTCCTCTATAGCCCTTTCCTTAGAGTAAGTATCCCACCAGTCCTTAACATGGGGGACAACCTTGAGGAGTGTAAAAGTAATATTTTCCCTATCAGAAAAATTGTGGACTGAAAAATACCCTTAGAGAAGATTCAACCATTTATATACAACATCTACATCTATCATTCCTTCAAATAATGGAATATCAAAATTTAATTGTACCTTGAAAGGGGTTGCATTGCCGCTTGAGGAAGATGTGTCTCCTATGGGCAGTCGTCGAGGGATCTGTACAAAGTTGTCCATCATTTCATTCCTTTGTCGTGCAAGGGATTCCTCGAGCAATATTTTAAAAGGATATCCTACTTCATAATCTTTGTTTTCATCCCCCATGGTTTATTGTCAATCTTGGTGTGACCGATCTTGCAAAGGATCTATTATAACCCTAAATTGCACTATACATGCTTACTTGGCATCAGGCCAACTCATACCTTTTCCTTGCCAAATCCATGCTGAACAAACTCTTGAAAAACCTCTTAAATTAAGTAACCCACGCCCTAACCCATTACTGGGCGCGTTGGAATGCTTGCAGGCCTTCTACTGCACGCGTTGGAACGCTGGCTGGCCCACTACAGCCCGCGTTTACCTAACAAAGCACAAAAACAGGAAAGTTGCCGACGGGACAAAAAGCTTTGGGTCAGTTAACTGGAACTCCCAGCCATGCATGGCCGAGAGTTCATCCAAAACCCTAGCTCCTTCTAGCCTATAAAAGAAGGGGTAGGGGTACTATTTGGAAGAGGAAAAAGATAGCAAAGAAACTCTGCCCAATTGCCGAATCCATTTGTCCCAACCCTTTAGCATTTTCTTAAGCCTAAACAGAATTCAAGCAAAGCAGTTGGAGGACAAAGAAGAGGAGGAGCCCAGGATCAGG
>JASDQU010100919.1:262999-289647 GCA_032191745.1 Picea mariana | reverse complement strand
GGGAAAAAGGAGACATATTTTAAAAAACCGAGAGACCATTTTGTTCTGCACGAGATCAAGAACAAAAACCTCTTTCAAATTTTTCAAAGGTGCCACTAGTTGGGAGAATCGAAGCTATCTTTTAGCCTCATTTTTCGAATTTTTGGTTTTCCTATTATAGTCCCGATTTTGCGGGAGCTGTTACGGCGAGATGGAGGCAAATTTGGAGAAACAAAAGGATATTTTTGTCCAAAACATTCCCACCTACAATAAAATCCTTCAGGTTTTTCCCAGGTGTCAGCATTGAAGAGAAAAAGATGTCTGTGCGAACCCCTTTTTGCATAAATTCGGTCTATCTTTCATGGCGGACAGTTCAGGATTTTTGGGGATTTGTTGCTATTTTTGGCTGAGGCGGTTGAATCCGACTTTCAAAACTTGCTGGGGGATATCTCCTATTTATTCATATGATTTTAATGTAAAAGGTTGTTGATTCTAGACCCGATAAGAGGAGGGACCATGATTGAACTTTGTATCAGAGCTCACAGAGCTTTCTATATTTCGTCAATCCAATAATACAGTCACAGTAGCTACAGGATTCATGTGTCATTTTTAGTGGTGATTTTTTTCTCATTCACTGTTATTTTTTTCCATTGTATTTCTTAAGTTATTCATACTCTGAATTATGCGAAGAAGTTTAAAGAACATAATTTGTTGAGACATACACTCTGTTTCTGGCTTTGACATAATTGTCAATGTTTTCTTCTCAATGGTTAATTTCAGGATTCTTGATTGCCCTGTTATTGCTTGGTCCTCTCACCTTGCTCCTCTAAATACAAAATCAAATTCTAAGAATCCAACAAGAGTGCCTACCTTGCCCTGTAAGACTGTCTGTAGAACTTGTCTTTGATTGAACTTCGGGTTGTGACCCCATTACCCAATGGACCTCTTTTCTCCTGTTTTAGCCAATCATTTAAAAAAATCCAAACTCTGAACTCATTATCTAGCCTAATATCTATTCAAACAAATCTATATCAAATAGAGAGATCCCTCTCTGAGTCTTGGAGGGCTAGATCCAAGACTTGAAGTGGTTTTGATGTTGCCTTTGTGACTGCCTCTACAACCTTGGGCAAATTACAGGGTGCTAACAAATTCATTGGAAGGGAAGGCTACTACTGTTTTCTTTGAAATAGTTCACAATATATTCACAACTTGAGCTGAATTATCGTATCAGTTCAAATCAACATATGGAAAACCTCAAATACCAATAATTTTTCCTAGAGATTACAATAATATTGTCTATAACAAGGGTGAAACTATTAAATCTTTCAATTTACATTTCACCAAATTGTATAATTAGATTCCAGAAATCATTAGACCTCATAGCCAAGCTGCATTAATGTACTATTATAATACCTTATACCTCTCATCATAGGATAGAAAAGAACAATGCTAATAGTTTGGGATTTGCATTACATACATGTTTAGAATTTTAGGAACAATTGGCAAGAACATGTCCTCCAATTGAGGAATTTGTTAAACATGATGATATGTCAACTATGTTACAGTTGGTATAGGATATGAGCAATCGAATGATTTCTTTCAAGATAAAAGAGGTGAATTCTATGTCTGCTCTAGTTGAAACTTCTTCCCAGTATACCTTTAGGAATCAACCTAATAATTTTTGGCCTAACATCTATCAACCAAAGGCTATTCTTTCTAGAAAATGGTGCAATTTTTGTAAATAAAATCATGATGAGAATACATGTGAGGTAAAAAAGAATGCAAGATACCGTATCTTTGGAAAAATAGCCAATGTAACTATTGTTACCTTAGATTGGGCTCCATAAGAGGATGTCATGTTGAACAATACCCAAAACAAATCTTATGCAAACAAGGACAAGAGTGGTCCTTCCAAGATTGTTTTTGCTCCTAGCACATCCTGTCAGCAAGCTAACCCTCAGGTTACAAATGGTACACAATGTCAAGAGGTTTCTACCTCTTCTTCTTCATCCCAGTACAATATTTTGAAACAACTGGCTACAATAAAATCATATGTGTCTTTATTAGATATGGCCACTGTCCCTAAACAACAAAGACATCTGCAAGATTTCATGGAAGGTAAAACTTCCACTATTTCTAGTTTATATGAAGATCATAATTGACACAACCCTCCTCAACTCGTGGGTCGGAAGGTTACGTACACAGGATCTTTTCCCTTTCTCTGGCCTGAAGAGATTTCGACAATGGCTCTTCTATTTCCCTTTTGGTAAATCTGCACCCACAACTAACCTCGAGGATTCCCCCTTGTACTTTGGGAGATCGGACTTCACACTTCCACGAATCTGGTGGTCGAGCGTATAATCCCTCTATCTTCGAAAACCCAAAAATAAGTCAACGCTAAACCTTCCTCCACCTGTTTCAGATTTCTCCCTATCGCGATTTCGGTGGTCGCGATGTCAAGCAACTCATTCCCTTGATTCCCAAAACCTGATTTGTCAGCACTCCGATGTGCTCGCAAGTTTGACCTTTCAATAGCCTTCCACTCCATCAGGACTTCAGACTTCATGATATCGTGAATCCTAATGCAAAGAATTCAGGTCTTTACCCCACGAAACCCTGAAATGGTTAACGAAATTTGAATTCCATATCGATAGTGTGCCACCTGTCCACCTCTCGATTCTGTGGCCCAAAAAATCCTTTTGTCCCCTTGGGGCTTTGCGTTTCATGATTTCGCGACTCCCGTTGTAAATATTTCGGGGCTTCCACTTGCGTAAACCCGAAATAGAAGTTCATGGGTAAATCCAACGGCTCCTGTGGCTTGGATCTATGACTCTACTCCTCCTAAGCTTAAACCCCTCGAGAAGAACTCACAGTAACTCCCTAGTTCCTCCGTGAGATCTGACGGCTCACGGGACTTCACAGATTCTCCACAGAGAATTCTGACCATCCGTCTCCTCCCTTGAGAACTCATCCTCCTGCGGTCTGACGTTGCTACGCCTTCTTTCGATTCTTCAAGGTGCTTGGCCTCTTGCCTTCCTTCGACTCCTTCAAAGGTCCAAATCCTTCTGAACTTTCTCACGACTTCAAGTATTTCAGAAAACCCTTGCACACACTCCTTGCGAAAGACTTTCAAGCACTCCCAAGTGTTGAATTTCCTTCGACTCTGCACACACCTGCAGCAGCAGTCTCTCAATACTTCACTTAGGTCTACAACTTTGAGACTTCACTCAGCCTATGCACTCCTTGCACGTCTCCAGTGCCTGACTACACCTCTGTGTGAATGAGAAACAAAATCTATCTAGTCTGAGCTTTCAGAGACAAACCTCTGAACCCTTTGTCAACACACTCCTTGTGGACAATTCAACTGCACTCCTTGGAGGAACTCTTGCTCAGATAGACAAACAATTGAAACTCATTTCCCTTACTCTCTCTCTCTCTCAAATTTTAGACATTTAACAAGAAATCATTCATACATAGCAGAAAATCCCATGTACAACAGAAAGAGTAAAATAACCATGAGCACAACATTCAAAGATGCATACACAGAGAATATTTGAACACCATGAGTCTAAATCAAAACATTCTTATATTAATCTAGAACATCTTTACATGGAGTTCTTCTACACAACTCTCTGCTTCTCTTCTCTATGCTCTATGCTCTCAATTTGGCATAATTATTATATTCTCTTCTATCTTCCTTCTTTTGTTACAATACACAATGAGGGTGTCTATATCCTATTTCCCTCTTGCGCTCTAAAACTGTCTAATCTAACATTCAATTCTATCTACCTGCATTAACTATCATAAATGCCTTTTATCTACTAAGGATGAGAGCGGATCTCTCAAGGTCCGTTTCCATTATACAAGTGCGCTCCTTCTTAATTATCTCATTTAAGATTGGCGCATTAACTTCAAGAAAATTTCAAAATTTGTGCTGGGTGCTTGTCCAACTGTCCATTGTCTCCGCGCTGGCTCACTTGAGATGCTTCTGCATCATACTCGCTTGCTTGAAAATTTTCATGGGCTCCTGCCCATGAGCTCACGCACTTTCTGTCCATGCCTTTGGATTTCTGCTTCATTCTCCCAACTGGCATCTTCAACTGGATGGTCCTTCCATTTGACCAAATATTCAAAGTATTGTTTTCGCCTAGTCTTTTTGCTCACTCTTTTGTCTAGTATGCGCTCCATCTACGGATTTTCTACAACTGGCATTTGTTTTTTCCACTAGACCTTTGGTTTTTCATTTTCTGTCCCTGCTTCCTCAGATTTATATGTGTACAAATCTGAGATATTGAATATCAGAGAAATTCTGATCCCATCAGGTAATTCAATCTCGCAAGCATTTGCCCCAAATTTCTTTAAGACCTTACATGGTCTGATCTTCTTCATCTTTAGTTTGTCATATGTCCCCTTCGAGAACCTTTCCTTTCTCAAATGTGCTAGAATCAAATCACCAACCTCAAACTAAAGTTGTCTCCTGTGTCGATCTGCTCTTCGCTTATACTCCTGGCTCGAATGCTGTAATCGCTCCTTCACCTGGCTGTGAAGTTCCTTCATCACTTCTGTGAAATCTTCTGCACTAGCACTCCTAGTTGCAATATGTTCTGAATCTCTCAATTCAGAAATTCCTCTCGGTTGCATGCCATAGACAATCTGAAATGGACTTTGTCATGTGCTTCTGTTAACTGAGTCATTATAAGCAAACTCTGCCCATGGTAATATGTTGTCCCATTGGCTGTGGTGTTCTGTCACCAAGCTCCTCAGCAAGTCTCCTAAACTCCTATTTACCACTTATGTCTGTCCATCCGTCTGAGGATGATAAGCTGAACTAAATGACAAGTTAGTTCCTAGCTTCTTCCATAAGGTCCTCCAAAAGTGTCCTATGAACTTAGTGTCTCGATCCAAAACTATGCTCCTTGGTAAGCCGTGAAGTCGAATAACTTCTTTGAAAAACAGATTCGCAATGTGATTTGCGTCACTGGTTTTCTGACATGGAATGAAGTGTGCCATCTTGGAAAATATATCCACCACCACAAATATTGAGTCAAATCCTCTTTGTGTTCTTGGAAACCCCAATATGAAATCCATGCTAATTGCATCCCACGGCTTCTCTGGTATGGGAAATGGTTGATAAAATCCTTCATTCTGTCTCCTTCCCTTCGAATGCCGGCAAATTCTGCATCTGTCCACGAATCTCTTGATGTCTGATTGCATTCCTGGCCAAAAATATGACTCATTTAACTTTGCGAACGTCTTGTTGTGACCAAAGTGCCTGGCCAATCCTCCATTGTGTTTCTCCTTCAGCAAATTCTTTGTCATGGAGCATTTCAGAATACACAGTTGATTACCTTTAAACAATAATCCTTCTTGGATCATGTAATCTTCCCATTGGCTTCTATCTCTGATAAATGGATTCTCAACTACTTCATATGCCTCCTTAAAGTCTAGATCCTCTCTATACATGTCCTTGAGATCATCAAAACCCAACGTTTTGACTCTGAACTCCTACAATAGAAAACACTTCTTGCTCAAAGCATCAACAACTTTATTAGCAGTACTAGAAATATGTTTGATCACAAAAGTGAAATTTTGCATATATTCAACCCATTTAACATGTCTCTGATTCAACTTTTCCTATTGAGTCACAAATTGCAATGCATGATTGTCACTGTATAAGACAAACTCCTTCGGGATTAAGTAATGTCTCCATTTTTTCAATGCCTGAATGATAGCATAAAACTCCTTGTCATATGTGGAGTATTTCACTTTCACTTCATTCAACTTCTCACTGAAGTACGCTATTAGCCTATCTTCTTGACTCAAGACTACCCCTATTGCAAGTCCACTTGCATTGCATTTCACTTGAAAGGTCTTTTGGAAATCCGGCAACACCAAAATTGGTCGTTCCATGATCTTCCTCTTCAACAGATTAAAACTCTTCTAAGCTTATTCTGTCCAGTGAAAAGATTTATGTCTCTTCTTCACTGTATCCATTATCAGTGCACTAATTCCACTGAAATTTCTAATGAACTTTCAGTAGAAATTAGCCAATCCGTGAAAACTTCTCACCTCAAATATATTCTTCGGTGATGGCCAATTCTTAATTACCTCCACCTTATCTGGATCCATCCTCAACTCATCTGCAGAAATAAAAAATCCCAAGTAAATGAGCTCTGTCTTCATGAATGAGGATTTCTTCATGTTTATCAATAGCTTCTCCTGCTGTAACCTCTGCATCACTGTAGCCAAATATTTCAGATGCTCTGCCACTATTTTACTGAAAATCAATATGTCATCCAGATATACGATAACAAATTTTCCGATGAACTCCCTCAGGACTTCATTCATCAATCTCATGAAGGTACTCGACGCATTTGTTAATCCAAATGGAATAACAAGCCATTCATACAACCCTTCATTGGTTTTGAATGTTGTCTTCCACTCATCACCTTCTCTCATGCGGATTTGATGATAATCGCTTTTCAAATCAATCTTTGAAAAGAATTTTTCTCCATTCAAGCAATCCATCAGATCATCCATTCTTGGAAATGGGAATCTGTACTTGATGGTTATCTTGTTGATTTCCCTCGAGTCAGTACACAACCTCCAGCCTCCGTCTTTCTTCAGACTGAGTACTGTCGGAACAACACATGGACTCAAGCTTTCCCTAACCAAACCTTTTTCCAATAAATCCTAGACTTGTCTTTTGACCTCTTCATTCTCTTGCGACATCAATTTGTACGCGGATTTGTTTGGAAAACTAGCTCCTGGTATGAGATCAAATGATGACTCACACTTCTGATCAGTGGAAACAAATGAGGTAGCTCGTCCACTACTATGTCACCGAACTCTTCCAGTAGTTCCTGAATCTCTTCTGGTAAATCATCCATTCTTGTGATGGTCAAAACAATCTTCAGTTTCCTTACCATAATAAATTGTGGTTCTTCCTTCTTCTTAACCTACGTAAGAAGTTCCTTCCCACTCATGAGAAGTACAGTGTTTCTTACTTTAGGTTTTACTTCCTTATCTTTGATTAGAAGCAAAATGTGAGTTCTCCCATTCTTTTCTAGGGTGTATGTGTTCATTCTCCCATCATGAATCACATTCCTGTCATATTGCCATGGTCTACCCAGCAATAGATGACAAACATCCATAGGAATAACATCACATAATATCTTATCATTATATCCTCCTATCTTAAATTCAACTAAACATTGTTTAGTGACCGTTACCTAATGTCCCTTTTGTAGCCACGAAACTTTGTATGGGATTGGATGATCAATCGTCTCTAGCTCCATCTTTTCTACCATCTCTGTAGAAACGAGATTATCTGTCCTACCACTGTCCAAAATGACCTTGCATACCCTATCCTTGGTCTTGCAAGCAGTCCGAAAAAAGTCTGTTTCTTTGGACTGAACTCTCCACCTCCTTCTCTAGTGTCAAAAGAGATTTTCACATCATCAACGATCTTTTGCCTTCAACATATTCTGCCTCAACATCCCACCTCTGTGCTTCAGTGATGTGAGTCTCACCTCCTTCTTTCTTTTTTTTTGGACACTCATAAGACTTGTGCCCATTCTTTCCACATGTGAATCATGTTATTACTCCACCTCTTCCTCTTCCTCTACCTCTAGTACGAGGAAAAATATTATTATCAACATAATCTCCTCTCTGTTCGGTATGCTTCCCTCGCTGTGAGGTTCCACCTCTCTCAGTTCGAGTCTGAGGTTTCTTCCAGTCCTCCTTAGGCTTCTAACTTTTATCCTGGGCAACTGATTTGCCTCTGGGATGACTTCTGCCTTGACCTCTTTGACCTTTCTTTTGGCTCAGCTTCTCTTCCGCTTTTAGAGCCATCTGATAAGCATATTCCACTGTTCGTATGGTTATCATGCTCATCTCATCCTGAATGTCATATCTGAGGCCATTCATGTATCAGGCAACTTTTTCATCATTTCTTTCTTGATGACCTAGCCGGATGTTCAACCTATAGAATTCTTCAGTGTATTCTTTCACTGTCATCAACTTCTGTCTCAGGTTCTGCATTCTCCTGAACAGAGTAATCTGGTAATCTCTGGGGATGACTTTCACCTTCATCTTCGCAATCATTCTATCCCAGATCTTGATCTTCTGCTTGCCTTTGCAGTGTCTGTCAGCTTGTAGCTCATCCCACCACAATGTTGCATGTCGCTTTAATCTCGTGACAACATGCTTGACCTTTTTGTCCTCTTCAACATCTTCATAGTAAAAGTATGTGTCCAGGGCTCTAATCCAGTCTAGAAGCTCCTCTGCATCCATATTTCCCTCATAAAATGGAATGTCCATCTTCGCTCTTACACCCATTCTTGCAATAGCTCTAATCAAATGTTTGTTTGCTGCATATTCAGCTGCAACTTCTTCCCCATCATGTTCAGCCTCAATTTCACTTTCGGAATCACTAATATCCCCAACACTGACTGTGCATCTCTGTTCTGTATCCATGTCTTCGAGTCTGGCGCATAAATCATGCATCTCTCTCTCCATGGCTGGATCAGTCATCTGCCTACCTCTTCTTCTCGGCATTTCCCTCTCCTCTGGTGGATCGAGTGTTTGCCTGTCCCTTCTCCTTGGTGGCATGGTGAATTCTCCTTTTCCTTTCTATAGAAAGCAAAGAAACCTTTCAGGGATCTGATACCAACCTGATGCAGCCCTCCTCAACTCGCGGGTTGAGAGGTTATGTACATAGGATCTTTTCCCTTTCTCTGGCCCGAAGAGCTTTCGGCAATGGCTCTTCTATTTCCCTTTCGGGAAATTTGCACCAACAACTAACCTGGAGGATTCCCCCTTGCACTTTGAGAGATCAAACTTCGCACTTCCGTGAATCCGATGGTCGAGCGTATTATCCCTCTATCTCCGAAAACTCGAAAATTAGTCAACGCTGACCCTTCCTTCACCTATTTAGTATTTCTCCCTATCGTGATTTCGACGGTCGTGATGTCAAGTAACTCGTTCCCTTGATTCCCGAAACCCAATTTGCTGGCACTCCTATGTGCTCACAAGGTTGACCTTTCAATGGCCTTCCACTCCGTCGGGACTTCAGACTTCGCGATATCGTGAATCCTAATGAAAAGAATTCGAGTCTTTACCCCACTAAACCCTGAAATGGTCAACAGAATTTGACTTTTGTATCGATAGTGCGCCACCTGTCCACCTCCTGATTTTGTGGCCCACAAAATCCTTTTGTCCCCTCGGGGCTTTGCGTTTCATGATTTCACGACTCCCGTTGCAAAGATTTTGGGGATTCCACTCGCGAAAACCTGAAATAGAAGTTCACGGGTAAATCCAACGGCTCCTATGGCTTGGATCTATGGCTCTACTCCTCCTGAGCTTAAACTCCTCAAGAAGCACTCACTGTAACTCCCTAGTTCCTCCATGAGATTTGACGGCTCATGGCACTTCGCGGATTCTCCACAGAGAATTTTGACCGTCCATCTCTTCCCTTGAGAACTCGTCCTCTTACGGTCCGACGTCGCTACGCCTTCTTTCAATTCTTCAAGGTGCTTGGCCTCTTGCTTTCCTTCGACTCCTTCGAAGGTCGAAATCCTTCTGAACTTTCTCACAACTTCGAGTCTTCCAGAAAACCCTTGCACGCACTCCTTGCGGCAGACTTTCAAGCACTCCCAAGTGTTGAATTTCCTTCAACTTTGCACACACCTGCAATAGTAGTCTCTCAATACTTCGCTCAGGTCTACAACTCTGAGACTTCACTTAGTCTGTGCACTCCTTGCACAGCTCCAATGCCTGACTACACCTCTGTGTGAATGAGAAACAAAAGGTATCTAGTCTAAGGTTTCAGAGACAAACCTCTGAACCCTTCGTCAACGCACTCCTTACGGACAATTCAACTGCACTCCTTGCAGGAACTCTTGCTCAGATAGAGAAACAATTGAAACTCATTTCCCTTACTCTCTCTCTCTCTCTCTCTTAGGTTTCATGCATTTAACAAGAAATCATTCATACATAGCATAAAATAAAATGTACAAAAGAAAGAGTAAAATAACCATGAGCACAACATTCAAAGATGCATGCACAAAGAATATTTGAACACCATGAGTCTGAATCAAAACATTCTTGTATTAATCCAAAACATCTGTACATGGAGTTCTTCTACACAGCTCTTTGCTTCTCTTCTCTATGCTCTATGCTCTCAATTTGGCATAATTCTTCTCTTCTCTTCTATCTTCTCACTTTTGTTACAATACACAATGAGGGTGTCTATGTCCTGTTTCCCTCTTGCGCTCTAAAACTGTCTAATCTAACATTCAATTCTATCTACCTGCATTAACTATCATAAATTCCTTCTATCTACTAAGGACGAGAGTGGATCGCTCAAGGTCCATTTACATTATACAAGTGTGCTCCTTCTTAATTATCTCATTTAAGATTGGCGCATTAACTTCAAGACAATTTCAAAATTTTCACTAGGTGCTTGTCCAGCTGTCTGTTGTCTCCGCGCTAGCTCACTTGAGATGCTCCTGCATCAATAATGAATAAGGGATGTAAATAAATAAAGTAGGTGTATATAATCCTAGAATTTATGTTAGAAATCCTCCCTTCTATGTATTGTTGAGGAAAATATATGAAATGATCTTATTCAAACATTTTCAGATCCTGCTTTCCTAAAGAAATATAGACGGGAATATCACCCTATGTTTATAGCCATCAAAAATTGGTATCCTAATTCACAAGTATCGATTACAAGTGATTAGGCTGTTTTTTTTTATAAATAAAAGCTTTCTGAAAAATTCATTATTTATGTAGTTTTCCGAACATAATAGATGTTGAAATAAAAATAGAGACAGAAGTAAAGACACCAAGTCAATAATCAAAATAAAGAAGACATAAATAAATTGTTTATTTCATTCCAATCATCAGAAGAATTGTTCTCTTTACAAAATTTCCTGAGGAAGGTTTGGACCAAAGTCAAACTTAGATGTCCTCGATGAAACATACAAAAGGAATTCTGACAGAAAGTAAAAAAAATAAAAAATTAAAAGATGGATCATCTTGCCATAGATTGCTTCCCACTCGACTCTGCACAATATCCTTTGTCAGTCATGAAATTTAATTCACAAACAGACAAGTCTACACAGACTATCAAAGATAGATCAACACCTCTGAAAAACAAGTGTCTGAATGATGTAATTCATCCCTGAATATTGTTGTCTACAATAGGACTCTTCCATCATAAAAGAGAATTAGGCTTCCAATGAAATGAAGAATGAATGAAAAATGAATTATCTAAAAAAAAACTCAAAGAGAAGACCTTAGTATGCTTCTCCTTCTATTCTCCTCTTGTTCCTCCTTTTCTTTTTGCCTTTAAGCAAATTAGAATTGGTTGAAGTAGTTGAATTACTCCTTTAGTTAAGTTAACTAAAACTCAACCAACTTTTTAGTTAATTGGAAAAAGTAATAAAATCATAATAAGGGTTTTTAATAAATAATAACTAGTAGGTGGGACCCCTTATGACTCCCTTTAATTCTTTAACAATCATAACACAACTAGTTAATAAAAAAAACATCCCTCCTTGTGACTCCCATCATCACTTTCATATTTTGACAATTTATATCAATGATATTTGAAATTATTTCCAAAAATATATTACCCATATATCCAAAAAAAATAGTGTGTTGTTCAAAATTTCATAAGTCAACTGTTCTCAACAATCAGTAAATAAAAACACTTAAAATCCATATTTTCCACTCTGGGAGGCAATATTTCCCTTTTTGTTGTTGTCACATTTTGATCTCTCTGAGTTTTCCTTAGACTGTTTGGAGCCTTTAGGCCTAATCTCATTGATCACATGAGAGAAATCATCTCTCAAATGCATGCGGGAGGACACAGATTTGGAAAAGTCATCTGAGGGTGAGGAAGGGGCAGTAATGGATTTTCCTTTGTCAAGAGCATGGTGGGCCTAAGTTTTTAACCTTTTTCTTGCATGAGAAGATTGTATTGGTGAGTGGACATGGTCAACTTGGGAAATTTGATTAACAGGTGGAGGAGCAGGTAGGGATAATTTAGGTCAACCACAATGTTGGGAGACTGTTAGGTGGACAAACTCCTGCCATCCATCATTTTCAGGGACTTCAGGTTGCAGTGAGACATGAGGAGTCACTGGGATACTAGGGACCTATGCAACTTGGAAGGGAGGCCTTTCAGGCCTAGGCTGGACCACTTCTTGCCTAATCCAGTTAAAAAATCCAACTTGAAATAGTTGGCCTAACTCTTGTGAGTCTGTATCAAAGTGTATATAGAATCTTGGCCTTCTAGGGCCCCTGTTCCAATTTCCTCTTTCTCGGTTACCCCAGCCATGACTACCTCTATTGAAAAAGCTCATTCCTGTATGCAATATTGATTAGCAAATAGTTTCTTTAACAACCATACATGACAACTATTTTAAATATGAAATAAAATTTGGCTCAACAATATATCAGACTCATGCAATCCAATCCATACAAATCGTTTAATTCTTGTCAATGATAAGGGGGTGAACAAGGGTTCTGGGATATGTGAGGGATTGTATTGAGCAAAAAAATGTGTTAAAATGAGGGGGAAAAGATCATGATTATTGCTCATAGACATCAAACAATCAACTGTATTGTAAACCAAAAGAATATATCATTGTAATTCATCCCCGTGGGATCTCTTTAAATATTATAATACATAATTTATCTTAACTATAATTGAATTTTAAGAACAGGGAGTGGATAGTGAATATGGGAAGGCGAGGGGAATTTTAATGTGCGAAAAGTGAAATAATGGTAGGGAAAATAGCAAATATTGTTCAAAAAACCAATTAAGTAATCCATAAAAGCAGTTATGTATTCAATTCAACTATTCCAACACCAATTAAACAATTAATGTGACCAATTAAACAATTTATGTGTGTTAAAACTTGTTCACTTTCCCACATTCAATTTATTTAAATTTTTCAATTAATACAATGTATAATCATACTCAAAATTTTCATGACTTTCAAACTTTATGTTAAAATAATTATGTTTCTTTTCATTTCCTTCCCTTTTATATTTAAAAAAAAATCCAAAGGAACACATAGTCATATTGCTTCAACTCTGTTTAGCATATAAAACATCAATCACTACCAATAATTTGTAATTTCTCAAATCAACCATAGAGACAGGTCTTTCCTAAGTTGAATAGACTCTTTTAAAACATGCATGATTCCATTCTTTTGACAATATTAATAATTAAATTTTCAATGAAACCATACTACAAAAACCCTGTCCTTCAACTCTGATGGTGAAATAAAACAAAACGATGCATGATGTTTCCATAAATCATACACAGTAGAAAACCAAGTCACGTTCATCAACTCTTCAACTTGCAATAATCCCGATCAGGACAAATTAAACACACATAAACCACCAAATTCAATTTATACCACGTTGTAGGAACACACAGACCAACGCATAACACAAAGAGGCATTTCTGTGATTGTACATTACCGTTTACTCCCAATCAATCAATTTATAACAATGTTGAGTTATTGATTCAAATGTCACAACAAAAAGAGGAAGCGACTGTATACCAATTATCATTTCCAATTACAACTCTCCAACAACTCAATCAAACAGAGACGAGATAATAATCAAATCCATTGTCCATACTACTCAACCAACTTATGACATTTGAAAAGATACCCGACAAGAGTGTGACTGGTTGAGTTTATCAAAATTGGGCTCTGTAACTAATGAACATAAGAAATAATCAATGGTTCTCTCAGTCACCAAACATAGGGAGACTAGAGTTCGACCATCTCAACAGTAGGTGAGAACCCTCGAGACAATAATGATGGAACCACAAGACTTATAACCCTTAGATTTGTAAAATAGGATGACATTTCAACACCAATTAGGGTAGGCCACGATGTAGAGGAGCAAAGATTTCTCACTGGATAGTAACCAACACCAAGAACGTGCAGAGGCATAACCCTCACATTTTTCCCAATAGCCGAACAATGCTTGATGGAAATGCAAAGCCCAGGTACTAACAACAACCCTAAAGCATACTTCTTGTCATAATGGCCACCCCATAACCAAATGTGTTGGTGCCAATACCGCAAAATAAGCCAATGACCAGGTGAAAAAGGTATACATTGACCAAAAGGTGATTCGAAACATACACAACAACACCATAGCACCAAATACAATTGGGTGTGGTTGCCATTAACTATGAGGAGGCAACCAAAAATTATAAATAGAGTGAAACCCTCCAACAAAATACTCATAAAGAACATAGAGAGCCATCACAGTTCCCACCACACATAACAACCAATGAAATCACAACTTCAACCATCAAATTTTCCATTTGCAACGAATAACACACACAATCATTCCAGAGAAAACACCACACATTTACACAATTTCCAATCTCAAGAAAACACAAACCAACACATTACCGAGCCAATGTTCATTTCATGCACAGAGCGAATTCATGGATGGGTGAAAAGAACCATACTTGTAACCAGTGGCTTTAAAAAAATGTGAGTTGGTCGAGCAGTTCCCTCTATGCCTGAATCTCAGAGCTTAACCATAGAAAAACCAAATGAACAATAACCATGCTAAGGTGACGATCCAATGGGAGAAGTATGGAGTGATGTGCATTTACTGCATGTCACTTCCATCCTCCATTTCATTCAATTTCGTAGTACACGACAACCAGCCAAACCATTAATTCCTGCCAATAATTCCATACATAGAAACTTGCACATATTGCTTTCCCATTGCGCCACCCCAATCCATATTAACCATTGAAAAAACCATACTATAACATATATTAAATGTGGCCAATATAAATCAACATAATTTGTATAGCCACTAACATTTCTAGTTAGGACTAACACTAATTTATTTTTATTTCATTTGCACATAGTATAGCATAGCATAGTATAGTATAATTCCATCTTCTTGGATTTTTTTCACAAGTCTCTTTCCATTGCTCTTGTTTCTTGTTGTTACTAACACGTGTTTTGTGTAGGTGTTGACAGGTAATGAATCATGGCGATAATAGAAAATGTAATAACAATAAATATAATCCATTCATAACATGGAATTTTAGAGATTAGAATAACATAATCAACACATCAAATGCATTATCCATCTGTCGTTATGTCGCAAACAAAACCAATATTTCATCATCAATCTTGTAGAATCCTGTAAGCAGCATTGAAACAACAACATAAAATGTGTGATAAGACTATGCTTGATCCTCTAGTCTATAAGGGGGTCCCACCTACTAGTATTATGCATCATTAGCATAGTTTAAATAATAGGATTTAGCAATACTTTGCGGGGAAATCCTCGTTGTGATTTTAATCGTCAACATGTATCTGTAAATATAATGGATAAAATTTCTCATTGTTACCTAATTAATGGAGGATTAGGTCCTAATGTCATGTCTAAGATCATCATGGAAGAGTTATGTATTTCATGTACAAATGAGAATTCAAAGAGTATGTTGTCTTATAATAGTCAGCAAGAAGTTACAATCGATGAAATCAAGGATGTGACCTTATTTTTTTGTGCTCACCCAGAGATAAGAACCACTTGCAATATTCAAGTGATTGACATGCATGTCAGCAATTATTCCATCATTTTGGGTAGATACTGGAAAACATTAATTGGTGGATACATTTCACTGGATGGGACACACATGTCTCTTTCCAAGAATGGAAAGAACATTATTGTTCCCAGGGAAGGACAAATTTATCCTTATATAGAAAGTCTTCTACAACCTCATGTAAACTATATCGAGGAAGACATGGGTGTATACTCTATTTTTATGGAAGAAGATAATAATTCTGTTCAAGTGAGGGTAATGGAGCAGGTATAAAATTCTTTCAATATTTGTTAATCCCTAAATAGTGGAAAATTACCCCTTAATTGGGGCATATTACATTAGTATTGTTATTTTATTTATGTCGGCTTGGGTCCATTAGTTTTAATTGTAACTCCTAGTATCCTATATATACCAAGGATATCTTTTCATTTGGAATCATCTGGTATTTGTAAATTTATGTGGTGTATAAGGAGGTTTACCCCCTCGAAGAGACTTATTATCTGAAATTCTCTCTTTGTCAAGGCGGTGAGTACTTATTTCGAGGTTTTTTATGTAATTTTGATATTTGGTTCTTAACATTTGGTATCAGAGATCAAGATCTTAGGGTTTCGTTGCTACATATAAGATACCTTGGAATTTTCTCTATAAATCCTTTTCTACAATGTTTCAGAAGGAACTCCTTGGAGGATATTTATGAGACAGATCAAAGTAATTGGGGTTCAAATTTCATCTCTTGAGGGCTTACACTTTCATATAAATATCATGTGTAATATAGGGTTCAATAATCATCCTAATTTTAGCCGTCGTGAAATTTTCGCTATAATTTTTTTTGTATGATGTTTCAGACCTTGAAACATGGAGGTTATTCCAAGAAATTATCAAGGTAGTTGTGATAATGATTTCAGATTTTGGGGCATCCTGTGTTTGTAGATACACTCTGTGTAAGATAGGGTATATGAATAGTCATATTAACTAGTCTCAAACAGGTGTTCTGGGTAAAACAATCATATTGTCTTCAGTGAGTATCCAAATTAAGTGAGACCAGTTGAATTGGATAGTAGATAGTGTGTAGTATTTCTAGTGCAAGTTTGAGAACCAAATATCATAAATTTTTCTATTGGCACTCTTTACAAGTATGCTCTCCTAGAAGGGAAAACAATCAACAAGGTGTGGGTAAGTTACCATATATTCCACTTGGCACATCCAATTTTGATCATACTTGTAGCATTGTAGAGAATATGTATCAGAGAACTACAAAACGAAATTTTTAGACCCAGAAGGGATAAAATTTTGGAGATACAGTAGAATAAAGATCATCCAGTAGAACCACCTCGAAATCAAGGTTTAAAAATGATACCCAACCAACATGCTACAAAAAAAGGGAACTTATACACCAAATAATCCTTTAGATAGTTCTACTTTGAATCTTGATGAAGGTGAAGAAATTCACAGGGACATAAACGATTTACAAAAGAAGAAAATAAAAAAAGATGAACTACAAGGAATGATGTATTCAACTAAAGCTAAGTTGGAGGCAATAATGGATACTAAGATGGATGGTTTAAAAAGGGAGATCATGGAAGGATCAAAATTTTCCTATTAGAGAGGCCACCTGATACGGATTATTTTTATAATGAAATGAAAGCATAGATATTAGAATGAAATACACACAAATATTTCTAGAAATAGAGAAATACAACAAGACATGATATCTATTAATGAAAGAAATGTATAGAGACTGTAAAAATACAGAGCGAATGAACTTGATAGAATGGTGGCAGGTTATCTCTGAGAAGAGATGTGATGACTATGCTCATTCGCAAGAAGATGAGTACAATGAGGGTTTGAAGGATTTTTTACAATAAACATGAATGCCAAAAAACTAACCCGAGGAGATGAAACACCAAAAGTTATGCGGGCCTCGATGGGTAAGTTGGTACCTCAACTTGCCAGGGGTCGTAACTTTTGCATACGACCTTCGTTTTAGGATGTGATAGCCTATTGGAAAGGTATTTTTGATAACTACACAATATGTTTTCTAACTCTGACTCTGTCTATAGTTTGATTATGGAAATCCAAAAAACATTGTTTAGAGACCCAAAACACCCTTGGAAGTACATAAAGATGTACTGACATGAAAACTTTCAAAATAAGTCAGTTGGAATAGGTGGGAGGCCACCAATATCCACTTGTATTCTATGTAGGGATTCAGGATAGACCTGGAAGTGTAGAACCCACAATTACAAAGAGATGTCACCATTACAGAGAAACATGATGAATAAAAAACTATCAAGATGAGCCATGTGGAATTTGGAACAAGTGGGTGGCCAATGATATCCCTATGGATCAGTCCTCCCCCCTTGGGAAGAAATTGTCTCTAATGAGTTGATTTCTCGGGGAAGAAGGGAAAGCATTTGTTGAATCCAAATCTTGGTGAGCAGCTTGCCTTTCTAGAGAATTTGTGCTACTTGGTCTATAGAAGGTTGTCACGAACCTGTTAATGGCGAGGTTGAATTTGTTCAACCAACATGTTGTATATTGGCTTGAAGGGGAATGGTGTAGGCCCCATCGTATGTGAAAAAGCAATATCTTCTTTCCCTTTTTCAATCTACTTCTGTTGGATAGAAGGTGTTGAGGTTGCAGTGGTTGCAGTGGCCTTTTGTTCATCCTTTGAATAGATTGTGAAGAGGCTAAATTTAATAGTATGAGATATTGCCTTTCGATACTATTTTGGTGGAACATGCAAATACTCTTGAAGAAGATCTATTTCGTTGCTCTTAATTTTTAGGAAATTTCTAGATTCCTCCCCTTTTTAAACCATGTTTGGCTCTAGCAATTTCAACATCTCTCTAAATATCGATGGAACCAATGAAATAGGATAACTACTCTGCAACACGATGACCCTTTTGTTCTGAATAAACTTGTCAACGCACTAGGTGACAATATCCTTGCATTCAAAGACTTATGGAATGCATCCTGCAAGAACTATTTATGTTCTTCTCTAGTGAAGAGGTTCAAATTATCCGCACATAACGATTTTTTTCTCATGAGTGTCTTCGTGGAGCTGGTTAGCTTTTCTTGTAATATTAATTTGCACAGAAAAATGATTTTAAGTTAGATTTTTTTTACGCAAACATTAAATCAAAATAAATATCATTAGCCTTGGTATAAGAATCATTAATTAATGTACACTTCAACAATATGTTGGATTATTGAGAGGGGGGATGAATCAATAATAGAGAAATTTAATCCTTTTTAACCATAAAATGCAAGTGTTAAATCAATGTAGCATTATTATCCAATAGTTTCAGAGTAAATAAGCAATGAAAAAATGAGCAATCATACACATACATACTACACCAATGTTTTTACGTGGAAACCCAAAGTGGGATAAAACCACAAAATGATTTTTCTTATATGTCTTTAAGAATTACATTCATTGGAAGCACCAAATTCCTTTGATTTCAACCTGCAACTGAATGGAGGATCCAACCCCCTAGATTCTCAGGCTACAACCCAAGGGAAGATCCAAATCCCCTATTCTCTGGCTACAACCAGAAAGAGGCTACAACCCCCTATGTTCTCTGGATACAATTGGAAGGTGGCTACAACCACTTTTCCTCGCCCCGTACAACTGCCTTGACATAGAATTAGAATGATGGAACCATTGTCACAATATCACTGTGATATATATTGTTGTAAACTTGTACCAGTCAACCTGTAATCAAACTGTAATAGCCTATACCAATAACATATGTCAACATGTACCATACATCAATCTGTACCTCAACCTGTACCATAAACAAATGCATCGACCATGCACCAAACCTTTACAAATAACCTCTCACAATAACCTATCCAAACAACCTCTAATCAACCTGCACCATAAACAAGTGCATCAACCTTGCACCAACCTATACCTCAACCTGTACCATCAACAAGTGCATCAACTATGCATAAAATATGTACCAATAATGCATCAAATACACATAAACTATGACTCACCAACATGTACCAACATCATCAACTATACACCTCATGTATGTGCCAACTCATCAACTACTTGTCTCAACCATGTACCCAACATGTACATCAACCAAAAGTCCTCATCAATTTCATCATGCAAATATGATTTGTAAATATGTAATAGACCTAGTGTATATGATCACATACCTGCAAACCTTCCTTAACTTTAACAACAAGAGACTAACATTTTCATCAAACTTTACTTTAGTCTCACATGAATAATTTTGGATTAGTCAACAACCCTAACTTGAAATAATCATAACTATGTACTTGTAGTGAATTAAGATCTAAAAATAGTACACAATGTTCTTTAGTTTTTTTTATGTAATTCCCCCAGGTTTCACTACTTGGAACCTCTCAGAAAGGGAGTTATAGCAAAAATGGCATACATTGTTCAATTCTAGCTTAATCTAGAGAGTGAACTTGTAGAGCGTTCCCCACAAAAAAATATTTTTTGGATGGATATGAAAATGGTACACATAATACCAAAGACTATACTTTAACTAATAAATTTTTTCTTACTAAATTGGGATCTGTTATGAAGAATTTATGACCTTTTTACCCGAAACACCTGTTTTAGACTAATTTCAGGACTAGCCACAAACCCTATTTTCCATGGAGTGTAACTCCAAAAATACAACAACCCGTAAGTTGAAATTTTTATCACAACTACTTGGATATGTTTCCTCAATGGCATCCCAATTTCATGATCTGAATCATTCTATAAAAAACTTTATTGTGAAAATGGTGAGATGACCTGTAAATAACATACCTTACAAAGCATCATCAAAAGAATTTATCCTCCCTTGAATTTTGATCTTATTTACTACACCTTCCCTCTGAAATTCGGCTTAGATATCCTTTGGTTACCTCAGTCACTTCTAAATATTCAATATTCTCAAGTTTTTTTAAAATGAGAGAGCCTTGCCTCTTATTTATACTTTCATGCAGCTTCCTCAAGGGGTTACCTTTTAACCATCTTAACCCACTTTCCTTATTTTAGGGTTAACCCACTTCTAACCACTTATCCACTTAGCAATTTCTCCACTAAATTTATTACATATATAATTTATTTTGTATTCTCTTTGACTTATAGTACACGCATCACTTCACTTTCTTATTTAAATTATCTTCTAACCATCTTAACCCACTTTCCTTATTTTAGGGCTAACACACTTCTAACCACTTGTCCACTTAGTAATTTCTCCATTAACCTTGTTATTTAAATAATTTATTTTGTATCCAATTTGACTTATAGTACACTCATCACTTCACTTTATTATTTAAATAAATTCTTCTTTGCAACCACTTTGACTACTTTGACCTTTTGGGGCTTCTAGATGACTCATGAGGGTTCTCCAACTTTACATGGCCATAAGTCTCTAACCGTGAGGATTTATGTGATGTTCCACATACCAATGGAAGTGGCATGGAATGTACTATCCATCTAGAATAGTCTTACCTTAAAATATATTAAAACTCATACCATTATACATAAAAAAAAACTTGGGTCCATTACCCAAACCTTTATGCTACTAAAATTCGCTACTGGGCTTTCTTCAAGGGTTGATATCAATGAAAACCAGCTCAATTAATCAACAATATCCCCCTTTTTCATTGATGGAAACACTCTGATGCAATACTAAATCCATATCACTCATGAGACCCTTGTGACCATCACTCATCCTCGAACCATGCCTATGTTCTCTTTCTCCAAGTATTTACCTTTGCATCTAATAAATATCTCCCCCTTTGTCATCAATGGAAAAGGTATCTTTCCATCTGGGGTTGCTCCCCCTAATTGAACTGTCCTTGGGGATACTTCCCCTTATTAAACTCTTCCTGAAACTGGTCCCCCAACATGAACTATCTTCTTTATGGTGCTTCCTCATGTAAATCTAAGACATATAATATAAGCATTCAAAAGCATTCATTTTGGAGTAGAAATTACTCTGAGTCTTTGGAAAAAAATACTCAAAGGCTTCCCTTGGAAGCGGTTTTGTAAAGATGTTTTCCACTTGTTCTTTTGTGCCCACATATTCAACTCTGATTTTATTCTCTGCAACCTGTTCCTGTAGAAAGTGATACTTTATTGGAATGTGCTTCATCTTGGAGTGCATCACTGGGTTCTTTGAGATACTGATGGTGCTTGTATTATCACAATAGATTGGAATGGACTCATCATACTCAACCTATATATATTTCAAATTTTGTTTCATCAATAGAACCTGAGTACAACATCATACTGCTGCAATATACTCTTCTTCAGATGTAGATAAAGATATTGATGATTGTTTCTTACTTAGCCAAGATACTAAAAACTCACCCAAGTAGAACACTTCTCCACTAGTGCTTCATCGGTCATCAATGCAATCTACCCAATCTACATTTGTGTAGAAAATAAGTTATAGATCCTTTACTTTTGGATACCATAATCCAAACTATTGTGTTCCTTTGAGATATATGAAAATCCTCTTCACTGTTAATACATGTGATTCCTTTGGTGCTACTTGAAAAGTTGCCACCTGTCCAACTTCCTACATTACATCTGGTCTGGATTTTGTCACATATAGTAAGCTACCAATCATTGACCTTTATTTCCTCTGGTCTATAGACTTTGAATCATCATCTTTGCTCAACTTGAAACTAGTTTGCATAGGAGCGATAACTAGTTTGCAATCTTCCATTTTGTACCTCTTTAGCATTTCTCTGATATACTTAGTTTGAGAAATAAAATTCATTGGTTGCTTTAAAGTATCTGAATACCCAAAAGAAGGATAGTTCTCCAAGTAATGACATTTCAAATTCATTCTTCATATCCTTTGCAAATTTTTGGCTTAACTTATCATGAGTACTTCCAAAAATAATATCATCAATATAAACTTCAATTAATAAAATGCCATCTTGAGTTACCTTGATGTAGAGGTTGTTGTATGCACTTCCTTTTCTAAACCCTACCTATTGTAGATATTTATCCAATATAAAGTACCATGCTCTAGGAACCAGTTGTTCAATGTAGACTTCTTCTTCAAGTTCTCTATTCAAAAAATTTGATTTCACGTCCATATATGTCCATACTGTTCAATACTCTCCTACACAATTGTCCATAATTTTGACTCATATGCCATTGTACTATCATGAAGTACTACTACAACTGATTAATATATCATATTGTACTTCTGCTAACTAAATGGATTGAATCTTTCTACTCAAATTCTGCAAGCTGCTCGAAGGATGGTTCTCTGGTCTGTCTCAACTACCGCATAGACTCCCCCTTTCTAATATTCATATTACCTGGGATTCTCTAAGACGAATGGCTCAAAAATAATTATGTTTTGATTTGTATTCATCATCATCTTCATTGGTATATTCATCATCTCTTTGAGCTCTGACTTCTTTCTTTCTGTTTGTGGATTCATCTTTCACTACAATGCCTAAAAGTACAATCTCTTGAATGTGTTCCTTATTTACTTGGCCTTATTTTCTTTTAGTTATTTTCCAAACCTTTCTATATCTGACATCTTTCTTTTTCTCTATAGAATTTTCTTCATCTTGTTTTATTGTCAATCTTGTTATCTCTGGGACCTGTTCTTTGCTCACCTGTTCTTCGTGTTTTCTTATTCATACTTTCTTATGATATCAGTGTTATCTTTCATGGAAGTATCGATCATGCTTATACAATCACTAGCTATGTGTCCATAGTTATAACATTTGTAACATTCAATGTTAAGTGGGGCCACATAATCATTTATTACTTGAACATTTCTTTTATAATCCCTTCAATATGCAACCTTATGTCCAAAATTAGAACAATAAAAATAATGACCATAAAAGAAATTTGCATACCTGGAAGTGAATGATCTTCTGTGTGGTCTAGTCCATTTGAATTTCTTCCTTGACTGATCATGATCATGATTGAAGCTTCTTTGTGGCTTGAATATGAATGTTCTTCTTGAAGATGTATCTTCAATAGTTTTCTTAGATTCTGGTTGACCATGATTCCTTCCTTTGAGTACCACATAACTCTTTCTATTTTCTTCATTCTTCTTTTCTAGCAACCTTGAGTGCTTCTATTCATTCTCTATAGCTAATGTGGATGTTTCTGTCTCTTCAATGTTTGTGTTGATCTTGACGATTTTACTTCTCAATGTGACAACTTCTTCTTCAAGCTTCTCAACCTCTTCTTCTTTCTTCATTATCTGAGACTTCATGACTTCTTCTGCTCTTTTCGCTTCTTCAAGCTGAATTTTTAATGTGATTATTTATTTTTCAAATCCTTTCTCTTCTTGACCAAACTCTGCCTCAAGATGGTTTAGATCATTCGTTCTTTCCTTAAGATGATATGTCAATATATTCTCTCTCATTTCTGCTTCTTCCTTTTATGCTACTATGTTGGCTTCCAAATACTTCTTTTGATATTCAATATTTTCTTCGATCTTTCCGGCTTCTTCTAGCCGAGTTCTTAAGTTCTCGATGACTTGTTGTGATTCTTCAAAAATGTGAACACTTTCCTTTTGTTTCATCAATTATTTCTTGAGTGACTTGTTTTCTTCTCTTAGTTCATCTAAAACACTAATCAATTCTGCTTCATAATTTTCTTCCTTTTCAATTAGTTTTTCCGTCTCATTTCCTTCATGGCATTCTATTTCAAGGTGTCCTTGTTTTTCATAATTAAAGAAAAACAACATACCTATGGTGATTATGTACTCTTCATCTTCTGAATCTATTTGACATGGTGAACATGATTCTTCTTGATCTATATCTGCATCTTCTTTGACATTTTTTGAATCTGTGATGGGTGAAGAATATATGTCATGTAACTTATCCCAAAGTTATTTGGTTGATGAACATTTACCAACATTTTCTCTTACCGGAATAGGTAATCCTTCCCAGATGAAATCCATTTCTATTTTTTTATTCTTCTTCAATTCCTTTTTGGTTGTAGTCTTTTCCCCTTTTGAACTATTATATCCTATAATGACTGATAGCCAAATATAATACCCCTATGCTTGTAAAAATAATTTCGTCCTTCCAATCCATAACTCATAATTTAAACCATTCTGACCATTAAACAATGGTACTCCATTCTCGGAATAATCCATAATCTCCTTCCAGTGGTTAAATTGTTTCCTGAAGGAACCTGCTCTCAAACCAATTGTTGGATTACTAAGAGGGGGGGTGAATCAGTAATAGATCAATTTAATCCTTTTTAACCACAAAATGAAAGTGTTAAATCAAGGTATCATTATCATCCAATAGTTGCAAAGTAAATCAACAATAAACAAATGAGCAATAATACGCAGTACACCAGTGTTTTCAGGTGGAAACCCAAAGTGGGAGAAAATCACATAATGTTTTTTCTTATATGTCTTTAAGAATTACATTCATTGGAAGCACAAAATTCCTTTGTTTTTGAGCTACAACTGGAAGGAGGCTCCAACCCCCTTGTTTCTTAGGCTACAACCTAAGGGAATCTCCAAATACCCTACTCTATGGATACAACCAGAAGGAGGCTACAACCCCCTATCTTCTCCAGCTACAACCACTTGTCCTTGCCCTGTCCAACCGCCTTGACTTAAAATTAGAATGATGGAACCATTGTCGCACTATCACTATGAGATATATTGTTGTAAACCTATACCAATCAACCTGTAATCAACCTGAAACAACATGTATCAATAACATGTGCCAACATGTACCATACATCAACTTGTACCTCAACCTATACCATAAACAAATTCATCAACCATGCACGAAACCTTTACAAATAACCTGTCACAATAACCTGTCCAAACAAGCTCTAATCAACTTGTACCATAAACAAGTGCATCAACCATACGCCAACTTGTACCTCAACCTGTACCATCAACGAGTGCATCAACCATGCAAAAAATATGTACCAATCATGCATCAAATACACATAAACTATGACTCATCAATATGTACCAACATCATCAAATATACACCTTATGTATGTGCCGAATCATCAACTACTTGTCTCAACCATGTACCCAACATGTACCTCAACCAAAATCCCTCATTAATTTCATCATCCAAATCTGATTTGTAGCTCTGTAATAGACCTGGTGTATATGATCACATACCTACAAACCTTCCTTAACTTTAACAACAAAACACTAGCATTTTCATCAAACTTTACTTTAGTCTCACATGACTAATTTTGGATTAGTCAACCCTAACTTGAAATAATCATAATTATGTACTTGTAATGAATAAAGATATGAAAATAGTACATAATGTTCTTCAGTGTCTTTTATGTAATTCCTCCAGGTTTCACTACTTGGAACCTCTCAGAAAAAGAGTTACAGCAAAAATTCCATACCTTGTTGAATTCTGTCTTATTCTAGAAAGAGAACTTGTAGAGTGTGCCCTGCACGGAATATTTGTTGTATGGATCTGAAAATGGTACACAAAATACCAAATATTGTACTCTAGCTAATACATTTTTCTTATTGAATTTGGATTTGTTATGAAGAAGTTATAACGTTTTTACCGGAAACACTTGTTTTATACTAGGTTCAGGACTAGCCACAAACCCTATTTTCCACGAAGTGTAACTCCAAAAATACGACCCACAAAATGAAATTTGTATCACAACTATTTGAATATGTTTCCTCAATGGCCTCCCAATTTCACAGTCTAAATCATTCTATAAAAAACATTATTGTGAAAATGTCGAGATGACCTGTAAATAACATACCTTACAAAGCATCATCAAAAGAATTTATCCTCCCTTGAATTTCGGCCTTCTTTACTTCACCTTCCCTCTAAAATTTGGCTTAGATATCCTTTGGTTACCTCAGTCACTTGTAGATATTCAATATGCTCAAGTTTTTTTAAAATGAGAAGTCCTTTCCTCTTATTTACACTTTCATGTAGCTTCCTCAAGGGGTTACCTTTTAACCATCATAACCCACTTTCCTTATTTTAGGGTTAACCCACTTCTAACCACTTATCCTCTTATTAATTTCTCCATTAATTTTATTATTTAAATAATTTATTTTGT
>JASDQU010100919.1:246866-258370 GCA_032191745.1 Picea mariana | reverse complement strand
AAAAAAAAACAATTTTTATTTTTATTTTTTTTGTTATTATAATTGTTTTATAATCAAACAAACAAATTTTTTTTTTAATCGTTTTATAATTTAAAACAAACTTTTCTTCTTCGTGTTTTCTTATCCATATTTTCTTATATATGATATCAGTGTTCTCTTTCATGGAAGTATCGATCATGCTTATACAATCACTAGCTATGTGTCCATAGTTATAACATTTGTAACATTCAATGTTAAGTGGGGCCACATAATTATTCATTACTTGAACATTTCTTTTATAATCCCTGCAATATGAAACCTTATGTCCAAAATTAGTACAATAAAAATAATGACTATAAAAGAAATTTGCATACCTGGGAGTGAATGAACTTCTGTGTGGTCTAGTCCATTTGAATTTCTTCCTTGACTGATCATGATCATGATTGAAGCTTCTTTGTGGCTTGAATATGAATGGTATTCTTGAAGATGTATATTCAATAGTTTCTTAGATTCTGGTTGACCATGATTCCTTCCTTTGAGTACCGCATAACTCTTTCTATTTTCTTCATTCATCTTTTCTAGCAACCTTGAGTGCTTCTCTTCATTCTCTATAACTAATGTGGATGTTTCTGTCTCTTCAACGTTCATGTTGATCTTGATGATTTTACTTCTCAATGTGACAACTTCTTCTTCAAGCTTCTCAACCTCTTCTTCTTTCTTCATTATCTGAGACTTCATGACTTCTTCTATTCTTTTCGCTTCTTCAAGTTGAATTTTTAATGTGATTATTTCTTTTTCAAGTCCTTTCTCTTCTTGACCAAACTCTACCTCAAGATGGTTTAGATCGTTCATTCTTTCCTTAAGATGATATGTCAATATATTCTCTCTCATTTCTTCTTCTTCCTTTTATGCTACTATGTTGGCTTCCAAATACTGCTTTTGATATTCAATATTTTTTTTAATCTTTCTGGCTTCTTCTAGCTAAGTTCTTAAGTTCTCGATGACTTGTTGTGCTTCTTAAAAAAATTGAACACTTTCCTTTTGTTTCATCAATTATTTCTTGAGTGACTTGTTTTCTTCTCTTAGTTCATCTATAACACTAATCAATTCTGCTTCATAATTTTCTTCCTTTTCAATTAATTTTTTCGTCTCATTTCCTTCATGGCATTCTATTTCAAGATGTCCTCATTTTTCATAATTAAAGAAAAACAACATACCTATGATGATTATGTACTCTTCATCTTTTGAATCAGTTTGACATGGTGAACATGATTCTTCTTGATCTATATCTGCATCTTCTTTGACATTTTCTGAATCTGTGATGGGTGAAGAATATATGTCATGTAACTTATCCAAAAGTTCTTTGGTTGATGAATATTTACCAACATTTTCTCTTACTGGATTAGGTAATCCTTCGCAGATGAAATCCATTTCTATTTTTTTATTCTTCTTCAATTCCTTCTTGGTTGCAGTCTTTTCCCTTTTTGAACTATCATATCCTATAATGACTGATAGCCAAATATAATACCCTTGTGCTTTTAAAACTACTTCCGTCCTTCCACTCCATAACTCATACTTTAAACCATTCTGACCATTAAACAATGGTACTCCATTCTTGGAATAATCCATAATCTCCTTCCAGTGGTTAAATTGTTTCCTGAAGGAACCTTCTCTGAAACCAATTGTTGGATTACTAAGAGGGGGGGTGAATTAGTAATAGATCAATTTAATCTTTTTTAACCACAAAATGCAAGTGTTAAATCAAGGTAGCATTATCATCCAATAGTTGCAAAGTAAATCAACAATGAACAAATGAGCAATCATACACAGTACACCAGTGTTTTCAGGTGGAAACCCAAAGTGGGAGAAAACCACATAATGTTTTTTCTTATATGTCTTTAATAATTACATTCATTGGAAGCACCGACTTCCTTTGTTTTCAAGCTGCAACTCGAAGGAGGCTCCAACCCCCTAGTTTTTTAGGCTACAACCTGAGGGAAGCTCCAACTACCCTACTCTATGGCTACAACCAAAAGGAGGCTACAACCCCCTATGTTCTCCGGCTACAACCACGTTTCCTTGCCCCATCCAACTACCTTGACTTAAAATTAGAATGATGGAACCACTGTCACACTATCACTATGAGATATATTGTTGTAAACCTATACCAATCAACCTGTAATCAACCTGTAACAACATGTACCAATAATATGTGCCAACATGTACCATACATCAATTTGTACCTCAACCTGTACCATAAACAAATGCATCAACCATGCACCAAACCTTTACAAATAACCTGTCACAATAACCTGTCCAAACAACCTCTAATCAACTTGTACCATAAACAAGTGCATCAACCATACACCAACTTGTACCTCAACCTGTACCATCAACGAGTGCATCAACCATGCAAAAAATATGTACCAATCATGCATCAAATACACATAAACTACAACTCATCAATATGTACCAACATCATCAACTATACACCTCATGTATGTGCCAACTCATCAACTACTTGTCTCAACCATGCACCTAACATGTACCTCAACCAAAATCCCTCATCAATTTCATCATCCAAATCTGATTTGTAACTCTGTAATAGACCTGGTGTATATGATCACATACTTGCAAATCTTCCTTAACTTTAACAACAAGAGACTAGCATTTTCATCAAACTTTACTTTAGTCTCACATGACTAATTTTGGATTAGTCAACAACCCTAACTTGAAATAATCATAATTATGTACTTGTAATGAATAAAGATATGAAAATAATACATAATTTTCTTCAGTGTCTTTTATGTAATTCCTCCAGGTTTCACTACTTGGAACTTCTCAGAAAAGGAGTTATAGCAAAAATTCCATACCTTGTTGAATTCTGGCTTATTCTAGAGAGCGAACTTGTAGAGCGTGCCCCATACAGAATATTTGTTGTATGGATCTGAAAATGGTACACAAAATACCAAATATTGTACTCTAGCTAATACATTTTTCTTACTGAATTTGGATCTGCTATGAAGAAGTTATAACTTTTTTACAGGAAACACTTGTTTTATACTAGTTTCAGGACTAGCCACAAACCCTATTTTTCACGGAGTGCAACTCCAAAAATACGACCCACAAACTGAAATTTGTATCATAGCTACTTGGATATGTTTCTTCAATGGCCTCCCAATTTCACACTCTGAATCATTCTATAAAAAACATTATTGTGAAAATGTCGAGATGACCTGTAAATAACATACCTTACAAAGCATCATCAAAAAAATTTATCCTCCCTTGAATTTCAGCCTTCTTTACTTCACCTTCCCTCTAAAATTTGGCTTAGATATCCTTTGGTTACCTCAGTCACTTGTAGATATTCAATATGCTCAAGTTTTTTTAAAATGTGAAATCTTTTTTCTCTTATTTACACTTTCATGTACCTTCCTCAAGGGATTACCTTTTAACCATCTTAACCCACTTTCCTTATTTTAGGGTTAACCCACTTCTAACCACTTATCCGCTTATTAATTTCTCCATTAACTTTATTATTTAAATAATTTATTTTGTATCTACTTTGACTTATAGTGCACTCATCACTTCACTTTATTATTTAAATTATCTTCTAACCATCTTCACCCACTTTCCTTATTTTAGGGATAACACACTTCTAACTACTTGTCCACTTAGTAATTTCTCCATTAACTTTATTATTTAAATAATTTATTTTGTATCCACTTTGAACTATAGTACACTCATCACTTCACTTTATTATTTAAATAAATTCTTCTTTGCAACCACTTTGAATACTTTGACCTTTTGGGGCTTCTAGATGACTCATGAGGTTTCTCCAACTTCACATGGCCATAAATCTCTAACCGTGAGGAGTTATGTGGCATTCCACATACCACCGGAAATGGAATGGCATGTACTATCCATCCAGAATAGTATTACCTTAAAATATATTAAAACTCATATCATTATACATCAAACAAACTTGGGTCCATTACCCAAACCTTTGTGCTACCGAAATTAGCTACCGAACTTTCTTCAAGGGTTGACATCAATGACAACCAACCCAATTAATCAACACAATAAATTTAGTAGTTGGGTCCATAGGGATAACATTAAATGTGACATCAAAAAATGTGAAGGAAGGGACATGTAATGGAAAAGAATCGGAGTGGAAACTAGTATGAAAAGGCAAGTTCGTGAGTCTGAAAGTCTAAATGTATGAAATGGCTAAGTGTTGGAATATGTCGGGGGGACAGTGGAGAGAGTGGAGGTATATCATGTAGGTTCGTAAGTCTAAAAGTATGAAAGTCTTTGCTTCAAAAATAATATAAGTGTTAGATGGACTTATACATTAGTAAATGGAACATAATACAAGTCTGAAGGTCCACAAGTCTGAAAGTCTGTGAACATAGTGAGAATGACTAAGTATGGTAGTATTATCAAAACAAAGAAAAGGAAAAATAAGGGAAAAAATAAATGGGGAAAGGGAAAGTATAGGAAGGGAAAAGAAAAGGTAAGAAAAGAAACGAGAAAAATAGAAATAGGGGGGAAGCACAAAAGGGGTTCAACAAGCCCCCAATTTGTTTTGGGTGGTTTTTGGTCTGTTTTTAGGCGGTTTTGGCACACGTTTTTCTAATTCTATTTAAGCAATTAAGGTTGTTGTTGTAATATAGTGGTTTTTAAGGTGTTACCAATAGTCCTTTACACATATAAATATACACATATATACACTAATATGCAACCACACACATAGAGAAGAGAAGGAAGAGAACACAAAGTGATGGGGAGACTATCAATAAGCACTTTATTAAGATACCAACAAAAACTAATAAGCCATTTTTTCTTTGCTAAAAGGATGCACATATTTATACTCATGATTTTGTTACAAGGTAGTTCTAATTGTATAACTACTTGAGTCAATCAACTGACTTACAAAATTGACTAACTCACAGTCGAATACTCTTTTACTTGGTCAAATGTCGGGTCTAGTTGAAAAAATTGACTAGCCCTTCCAACACCTCCCCCGACCTCAATTCTTTTCTCATCCTGAACAAGTGGGAAATGTGGATTTACAAATAAAAAAATACAGAGAATATTATTAAAAAAAGTACTTCGAATATTGAGTAGGTCAAACAGTATTGTGTCAAAGTGGTATTACTTGTATGTTTTAATCTTGGACAATATTATTTTGATTTGGTGTTGTGGATTCTGTTGGATGTGCTTGGCTTGATGTTCATTGATGTTGTGTCAGCTCCTCTGTTTACATAGGTTGGTCAAATTGTTCTTCTCCTTGCATTGGATGGTCGATTAGTTCTTCTGCTTACATTGGTTGGTCGACTTGTTATTCTTTTTTCATTGGTTTGTCAACTGTTTATTCTAGAATAATCTCTTGCCATGCATTAAGAGGCACTCTCTTATCTAATGTTTTAGAAAAAAAAATGCAGTGTCCTTCCGACTAGTTTGAGCCCTCAACTTCTATTGATTATGTGGACTCATATGCACTCGGATAGAAAAACTGGAAGCTTGGCCTTCGAGGAGAAGATGGTGCAGGTTGCGATCAAGTCATTGATTGTTGTTGGGGTTGACTAAAGGAAGTTTCATAGATACAAAGTGCCAATATATACAAATACTGTTCAAAATTATTCCATTCATCAATTGATTATTTTGCTTGCACCCTAAGCGACTTCATTTGGGTCAACTAGTTGAGTTTGTCTTCCAATGGACTATTCTATACTTATGTCGAGTCAATATTAAATTTTATTCCATAATTTGCACTTTATTTATTACTTGGTTTAGCTTCTCTGTGGAATTCACAGCCTCCAATTTTTCCTTCTTTCATTCTCTGAACCATTATGTCTCTTTTTGGATCAGTTGTGCTTCAACTTTCTTTTCTTCTTCAAGATATACTAATGATTCCTTGTGTGTCAAAGAGTTAGTCATTAGATCCCTTCTATATTTTAGATCTTGTAATAATGGTTTTTGCACTTATTTTACCATAAGCCATGGAAATAATGCAATAATGATTTTATTTTACCATAATCCATGGAAACGTATGTCAATGAGTTACTCAGAACAATGTTCAAATTCATTGTTTTATCCATGGCCATTTCCAGGTTCTATCGGATTTGTTTCAATCTTTGATAATTTGCCTGCAGTATGGTTGGTGTCTAGTATACCTTAAGCTACTTATTCTCCTCTTGCATTTGTTGGTTTTGTTCTTGTGTTTGTATATTTTCTTCCTCCACATTTATATTTTATTCCTTCATTTGGTTGTTCTCTTGTTGCATTTGAAGGTTTAAATCAATGAGTTGTTGCACCAATTGCTTCAAAGAATCGAGATTATATACTTCCAGGTTGTGTGGGATAATGTTGATTTTTTCTTGGGACAAATTAGTACACTCATCCCATATAATTTTCCTTCTCCCTTTTGGAGGAAAATATTTATACAACTTTTACAGAGTTTCTCCATGTTATTTTATCTTCTTTTGACACTTCATTCTATAAGTTGAAGATTTTCTTGTGTGAGGCATTTGTTGGCTTAAAAATCAATTTTTTTGCAGTAGTCAGTTCATTTTTTGGTCAGAAGGTCATGTATACCCTAGGCTTCTTTGGATTTCCTTGCTAATTTTTCTTGTTAGTTTTCCTTTTAGTCGACTTCGGTGTTTGAATTGTTGACTTCTAAGTTGGATTCTATGTTGATTGTAACAATATTTTCTCTTCAATATTGATTGGATCAGTTGTTGGTGGAGGAGGTGGCACCGAAGTCGCTAATGGAAAGGGTGTATGTCATTGATATATTGTCTTGTATTACATTGTCTACTATTGTAGGTGGTCGACCAACATATTGTTCGACCGTTTTTTTGTTTTCAATATATTGAGTTTTTGTTCCTTTTGTTGCTCTATTGAACTTATGCCGGTAATGAGAGGCAGGGGTGAATCAATATAAGTTATTTTTTAATTTAATTGAGCATTCATCAATCATTCATTAACTTAATAAAAAAAAAATCATGTAAACTCAAATCACGATACACAAAGTTTAACTTGGAAACCCTTGCAGGAGAAAACCAAAAAAAAATATCTTTATAAATGTATGTAGACATCAACCTATTGTTACAAATTTTGTAAGCATCAACCTACTAGAGACGCCAATCTTCTTAGTTGAGCACCAAATCAACAAGATATTCTGTATAGGAACCAACCTAAGATCTTGATACACAGATTAATTCTGACTTCACATACATGCTTCATACTTCATGTATTCATATCATCATCGTACCCTTAACTTTCATGCTCCAACGCCTCTCTTTGTTTCATACCCCGGACATAAATTCAAACCCTATTCATATTTAGTATTCATGCCCTAGATAACTTCATAGCATCATTCTCATAATATAATCCCAAACTTCAACATCACAACCTAAAAATAGCTCACTTTGCAACATCATAGACCTTATTCCTTCAAAGTGTTGTTGGACATATTGTCATTGATTTCAACAGTCAAAGTTATTTTGATGTGATGATGAGTTTTTATGATGAATTTTCATTGATGACAAACAAGGTGCAGAAGAACATTAACCTGAATCTCAGAAGGGAGAATGCATTGCAAAAGTGATATTGGGATCGAATTCCCAATATATCAACTAGAGAACACCCTCAGAAATGTAAGGAAACTCTATTACAATTTGTAGATATGACAATCAGTGATCACTGACCAAAGGTACAGATCAACGATCTTACTTCAGTTGGAATCCAAGTATAAAGACAAAGAGGTTAGGAGGAATTATGTTCATTGATGAATCTTTTGGGATAGTCCAGTACCGTCAGATTGAGATGAAGCCAAAAGATGGGAGAAATTAAATCCCAACCATCAAATCAAGATAAACACTCCTCAACCGTAGATTGCAGTCAACTACAGCACTGTCCACTTCAAAGAAAAGAATCCAAGAACAGATAAGTAAGCTACATGAACCATCTAACTAACAAAATAATAGATTGTGACCGTCAAAGGATGAATTCAGCAGAAAGCCACAACAACCATCAAATTTGTGAGTTGCAGAGGAAGATCTTTGGAGCAACCTCTGATTAAGTCCTGACCGTTGTATCTCAGTAAGGGTAGATCAGTGACGGAATCCATTACAATATCACAAGGATGAGTTAACAATCTCACAATTTTTGGTTCCTCAATCCACACAAACTGTCGATCTATAGATTCAGTAAGATCAACGATTGGCATCGGTTCCACTATCAACAAGCAATTTCCATTGTGGAACTCAACGATGGTTTTAAACATCGTGCTAGTTGGGAATCTATAATCATCCCTGATCGTTGATCTACTCTAGGATGAATCATGACCCTTAGATCAAGCGCAATGGAAGGATAGTGTAAGGTGTATTAAACGAACTGACAGCAAGCAGTCATCGTAGTACCATGACTTATTTGATAGGTAACCACTCTGTAGGGATTGAACTACCTCGGAGTTCTAGTAATCTGGATTTCCAGAGAGCCAAAGCTCTGAAGTAAGATCTAACCATTCATTAAGAAGGAAGATTCACGGTCGAGATCCTAAAATTTGCATAATGAGAAGACCATTAACAAAGCACCTTATTGAGGTTGCACGAACCATCCACTCAACTGTAGATCAAAAATCGATCGTTCGATCTACTTCGACGAAATGCACTTCGGAGGGACTGAACCTCTCATATTTTGAGTAGCCCAGGTCCCCGGAGTCACAAATGGCTGAAATGAATCTGAACCATTGATCTAATAATCAATCAGATTCATTGGATCAAGGATTCATATGAACCTACGATCATCAACACATCAGGAGATCCACGTCAGAAAGGACATGTCGCGCAATCATATGGTGACAAGTGTCTAGGTCCATATGGAATTGTAGGTTACATAATTCATGAATCTAGGTGACACATGGCAGCCACTCAGTGAGTGCCACATCAGCAGTGACGCCAGCAAGATACGTCACTACGGGAGTATGTCCTTCGGGGGAAACCAATGTCTACCGCTATCAGCTTCCTAAAGCGTCGAAGTGAGAAGTCATGAAATAATGTCGGTCGTTGATCTAAGATCATTTGGATTCTCACATGACTGTTGGATCAAAACGTAGTGGAAAGATACATAAGAACTCCCATGTTGACCGCTTCAGCACTGACCAACTCTGGAGGAAATTGAAGCAAAAATTACCTGGACCTTCGAAGCCCTGGAGTCCCAAAGTCTTGAAGTAAATAATGTTTTTCCATCTCAACCTTGGAGTAATTCATAGCCGCTGGATTAAGCAGTAAAAGGATAAGAAATGATTGGATCTATATCGTTGATTTGGTTCTAGGAATCACACCAACCATCGGATGAACCCTTGTGAGAGGTAACCACTTTGGGGAGTTGAAACTTTGGAAGATTAGATGAGAGAGAAAATTCCTGAAGTTTGAAGTATCGAAGGACTAGGTTCCATCCCCCAGTCATGGGTTACAAACACATAAGCCATGAAGCATTAGGAACATTGCTTAAATTAACAATACTGTGGTTTTTCACATATGGTCACATGTAAATGGATTGATGGAAGCGCCTTTGCAGAATTAAATTTATGAAATATTTGCAGAGACATGGAATCGAGTTAAGAACGAAATCGATCCATATCTGTGATCGATTTATGAAAACCACTCTCACTAAATTAAAATCCTTCATGATAATGTTTGAATAATAATAGAGATTATTGTTAATATAAAATTAAGAGGTGTGATGGTCCAAACAAAGGGACACAATGTTTCATAGCTCACACTAGTTCGAAGATTATATAAATGAGAAAGAATGGTGAGAAGAAAGTGTCTCTGGAGTCCAGATCAGAAGATAAAAATAGAAGCAGAGTCCAAGAAGACGAATTGATGATTCTTATGAAGTGAGGGTGGAAGGGAGGAGCATGGAGAGATTCATATCCTTTACAAGTAAGTATAATTTAAGGGACTTTTTGTGTCCTGGGGTTGGTTCCCTAAAGACAAGGAATTTGGTGATTCCTAGTGTTGGTACCCTAAAGATAAGGGATTTGGTGCTTCCTAGGGTTGGTGCCTCCAAAAAACAAGGGAGTTGATGCTTCCTAGGGTTGGTTCCCTGAAGAAGGGGATTTGTGTCTCCTAGATTTGGTGCTCTAAAAAGGATTGGTGTACTTCACTATTATTCATAAAAGCCTTTTAATTCATATTAATTGTATTTATATAATTTATTTTACAAACAATTCCATTTTATATATATTGTGGTAATTAACAAAATATAAAAGTAACTACTAATTGTTGAAAAAGGGTAATATTGATTCACCCCCCTCTCAGTATTCCAAAAATTGGTGTCACAGTCGATGCCTTCAGCACAGTCTAAAAACTGGAAGCTATATCCTGAAGATGGATCAGCAAGAGGGAATGTCTAACAATAAAGCACCATTGTTCAATGGAGGTGGCTATGCTCTATGGAAAATAAGAATGAAAAGCTTCATGTTGGCTCTTGGTTTTGATATCTGGCAATTTTTTGTACATGGTTACAATGCACCAACTACTCCACCAAAAGATGTTGGAGGAAATAAAATCTTAAATGACAAATCAAGAGAAATTAATGCAATTCTAGGAGGATTGACAAATTCTATATGTGTGAAGGTTATGCATTGTAAGTCAGCTAAATAAATCTGGGACAAATTGGAGGTTGTATATGAAGGAGATAGAAAAGTCAGGGAAGCCAAACTACAGACCTATAGAATTCAGTTTGAAAATATGAAAAATGAAAGAAGAAGGGAAAATTGGTGAATACTTTCATAGGGTAGATGAAGCGGTTAATTCAATCAGAGCAGCAACAAAAGAACTTATAGATAAACCTATTGTGAAAAATATGTTGAAATTACTAAGGCAACTGAGAGGGGGGGGTGAATCAGTTGTTACTGTGATTAAACAATATTAAGTCTATTAAGCCATTTTTAATCTTTCATCAAGTGACCATAAATATTATACATAATATGAACAACATAAATAATGAGCATCAAGCACACATAAGATATACATAGAGACAGATTTTCACGAGGAAACCCATAAAGGGAGAAAACCTCTTCTTCTTCGAAATGATAGGCAGTCTTTTAAGTTCTGTACATCATCTATGTTTGAGCACCAACTCAAAGTGAGGCTACTACCTCTATTTTACAAGCTCCAACTTGTTGAGAGCACCAACTCTCTGGTTTCTCTAGCATTGACTAGAAGGAAGCACCAATTCCCTGAGTGTTCCAGCACCGACTGGATGGAAGCACCTACTTCCACTTATACAAGCACCAACTTGTTTGAGAGCACCAACTCTCTGGTTTCTCTAGCACCCACTAGAAGGAAGCACCAACTCCCTGAGTGTTCCAACACCGACTGGATGGAAGCACCTACTTCCACTTATACAAGCACCAACTTGCATATAGAAAACTCTGTGTTTTCCCAAGCACCACCCTGCCACCCTGTTTTCTAGCCACAACTAGATGGAAGCTACAACTCCCAATA
>JASDQU010100919.1:161940-174375 GCA_032191745.1 Picea mariana | reverse complement strand
TGAGTGTATTATAATTCAAAGTGAATACAAAATAAATTATTTCAATAATAATTTTAATGGATAAATTAGAAGTGGACCCAACCCTAAAATAAGGAAAGTGGGGCCAAGTGACCTAGAATATGTTTTTAAGGAAGCTACTTGGTGAGTAGAAATAAGAGGAAAGGCTCTCCCATTTGAATCACACTTGAGAATATTGAATATCTATAGGTGTCTGAGGTTTACAAATGATATCTAAGCCGAAATTCTGAGGAAAGTGAAGAAAATAAAGCCGAAATGCAAGGAAGGATAAATTCTTTTGATCGTGTTTTCTAAGGTATGTTATTTTCAGGTCATCTCACCATTTTCACTATAAAGTTTTTTATATAATGAATCAGATCTTTAAATTGCTATGCAAGTGAGAAAAAATATCCAAGTATCTGTGGTTAAAAATTCATCTTGTGGGTAGTTGTATTTTGGGAGTTACACTCTCTGGAAAATAGGGTTTGTGGCCAGTCCTGAAACTAGTCAAAATCAGGTGTTTCAGGTAAAAACGTCATAACTTCTTCATAACAGATCCAAATTTAGTGAGACAAAATTTGTTAGTTAGGGTACAGTCTGTATTATGTTTTGTAACATTTTTAGATCATTTCATCAAATATTTTGTGCGGGGCACTCTCTACAAGGTCACTCTCTAGAATAAGCCAGAATTCAGCAAGGTATGCCATTTTTGCTATAACTCCTTTTATGAGAGGTTACAAGTAGTTCCACTTGGAGGAATTGCATAAAACACANTGAATAACATTGTGTATCAGTTTCAGATCTTTATACATTACAGGTTCAAAGTTATGATTACTTCAAGTTAGGGTTGTTGACTAATCCAAAACTAGGCATGTGAGACTAAAGAAAAGTTTGATGAAAATGCTAGTTTCTTGCTGTTAAGGTTAATGAAGGTTTGAAGAAATGTGATCAGAAACACCAGGTCTATTACAAAGCTACAAATCATATTTTGATGATGAAATTGATGAGGGCTTTTGGTTGAGGTACATTTTGAGTACATGGTTGAGACAGTAGTTGATGAGTTGGCACATACATGAAGTGTATAGTTGATGATGTTGGTACATATTGACGAGTCATAGTTGATGAGTAGTTGACACATGATTGGTACATACTTGGTACATTGTTGGATGCACTTGTTTATGGTACAGGTTGATTACAGGTTGGTGCATGGTTGATGCACTTGTTTATGGTACAGGTTGATTACAGGTTGATGCATGGTTGATGCATGGTTTAGATTTATTGGTACAGGTTTACAACAATATATCTCACAGTGATAGTGTGACAGTGGTTCCATCATTCTACTTCTACTTCAGGGTGGCAGGACGGGGCAAGGACAGGTGGTTGTAGCCACCTTCCGGTTGTAGCTGGAGAACATTGGGGGTTGTAGCCTCCTTCTAGTTGTAGCCATAGATTTGGGGAGTTGGAGATTCCCTCAGCTTGTAGCCTGAGAAACTAGGGGGTTGGAGCCTCCTTCCAGTTGCAGCTGGAAAATAAAGGAAGTTGGTGCTTCCAATGAATGTAATTCTTCAAGACATATAAGAAAAATCATTCCGTGGTTTTCTCCCGAGTTGGGTTTCCACGTAAAAACACGGGTGTACTGTGCATGTGTGTGATTGTATTACTACTCATTATTGGATAATAATTCTACATTGATATAACATTTGAAGAAAAAGGATTATAATTACGTTATTATAATTCACCCCCCCTCTCAGTAATCCAACACTCCAAGCTCTGTGAAAAGATGATATTCTGTAGTTGGGTGACCACATGTTGAGATTTAGAAACCTCCTCTTTTGGAACCAGGATGATCACTGCTCCTGTTGGCACCTCCTTTTTATTGCAGAAATAATAATCCTAACTACTAATTTTCTGTGGATTTTTCTCGAGCCCAGATTAGTTAATTCTCATCGGTGTTTTCAATTTTAAAGTGTCTGCAAAACTTAAAGAAAACTCTATATACTGTCCCGTGGATTTTTCTCGAGCTCAGGCCAATTCCTGCTCGCCGATATTTTCAATTTTTAGGAGTCTGAAAAACTTAAAGAAAAATCCATATACTGTCCCATGGATTTTTCTTGAGCCCGGGTCAGTTCCTGCTCACCAGTATTTTCAATTTTAGGAGTCTAAAAAACTTAAAGAAAACGCCATCTGGTAGATGTCCTCCTTATTCATTTATCTACATGAGAACACAACCAACTTTTTGTTTTTGTTAGTTACATAAAAAAAAGGAAAATTTCTATCTAATGACACACCTATGTACATAGCCAAATTAATTCACAAAATCAAACTTATTATGGTGGGTCAGCAGGAGGAGAAACCCCCTTTCTTACCAGTTGCATTTCGGAATTCTGAAGAACATTTTTGATAAAATACTCTTTAGATAGAGGCTTATGATAAACCTTCAATCGATGCCCATTTACGACAAAGGGAGTGTGATTCTCATCAATAGTTTTTATCTTTACTGAACCATTGTCATAAATTGTATCAACTTCATAGGGTCCTAACCATCTAGTAGAAAATTTACCTTTAATTTTTTTGAATTTGCTATCATATAGGAGGGCCCAATCACCTGATTGAAAAGACTACTTTTTGATGTACTTGTCATGTCATTTAGTCCTTTGCTCTTGTATAAGGGTGGTCCTTTGAAGAGAATCTTGTCTGGTCTCATCAAGCTCATTCAATTGTAATAGCCTCTATTTTTTAGCCTCATCTAGATCCATCCCTAATTGCATGGTAGTCCTGAAGGTTTTTACTTGAAATTTTATGCGAAGTAGCACCTACTTCCCATACACCAACTCATAAAGTGTATGACCTTTTGTGTTTCTCCAAGCTGTCCTATAGGCCCATAAGGCCTCAGGTAACCTATCAACCCAATCTTTGTGATGAAGTTGAACAGTTTTGGTAAGAATAGCCTCTATCACCTTGATAGTTGATTCCACCTACCCATTTGCTTGAGGGTGATAAGGAAAATATTTTCTATGTTTGATTCTATATTTTTTAGTAAGATATTTGACCAAATTGGAGGTGAATTGGGTTCCTTGGTCAGTGACTATTTATCGAGGTACATCGAAATGAGTAAAGAATTCTTCAAATAGAAATTCTACAACAGATTGTTCATTAGCAGAATATAAAGCTTTAGCTTCCACCCATTTGGTCACATAATATGTGCAGACCAAGATGTACTTCTTCCTTAGAGACATAGGGTTAATGGGTCCTACAAAATCCAAAGCCCATTTTTCAAAAGGTTTAATTACTACTTGAGCTTGGAGGGGCATCTCATTGACTGCAGTAGGTTTTCCCATCCTTTAGCAATCATCACAGTTGACCACATACTTCTTTTCATCTTTAAAAATAGTTGGCCAATAGTAGACGGAATGTAAAATATTTTATGTTGTCCTTTTATCAGAAAAATGGCCTCCACATGGTCCATCATGACAGGATTTGAAAATATCCTACATCTCATCCTCTCGAACACACCTTCTGATCACCAAATCAGGCCTATTTCGATATAAGCAATCATCATGCCACATATAATTGGAACTTAGCTGGACAATTCTTTGTTTCTCTCGGGAGGACATATTCTGAGGTAGCTTTCCTATTACAAGATACTTGGCTACATATGCATACTAAGGAATGTAAGTAGAAATAACAAATAGATTCTTATCCAGAAAATCATCATCTACAAGAGTATTATCACCTGCATGAATGAGTCTAGACAAGAAATCAACAACTAAATTATCTTTTTCGGGCCTATCAATGATGGTGATATTGAATTATTGTAGTAGTAATAGCCATCTAGTCACTCTGGCATTTATAATAGGCTTGTTCATTAAAAATATGATGGTTGAATGGTTGGTATGTACAAAGACTTTATACCCTGCTATGTAGTGTCTAAACTTGTTAATGGCATGTACTAATGACAAAAAATATTTTTCTGTGACAATGTATTTTACTTTAGTAGGTGAGAGATTCTTGTTGACAAAGTATATAGCATAAGGATCTGGCCTTCCCTTTTTCCTAAGACAGCCCCCAAAGAGGTATATGAGGCATCTGTGCAAATATGGAAAGGAAGAGATCATTTTGGTCTCTCAAAACAGGGGCACTTGATAGCTTTGTTTTCAAAATTTCAAAGGAGATTTGACATTGTTCATTCCAACAAAATTCAGCCTCTTTTGTTAACATTTTGAATAGTGAGGCAGCTAGATTTGTAAAATTTTGAATGAACCTTCTATAGTAACTAGCATGCCCTAAAAAAATTCTGACTTCTTTCTGTGAGCTAGGGATTTTGATTTGGGAAATAATGTCAATTTTGGCAGGGTCTACTCTTATCCTAGTACTAGAGATGTGGTGACGTAGAACAATTCCTTCAGTGAGCATCATTCTAGAATTTTCATGACTGAGTGAAAGGTTGATTTCTTTACACCTAACTAGTACTTTCTCCAAATTTTCCAATGCATGTTGGAAATCATCCCCATACACTATGAAGTCATCCATGTAGACTTCTACACAGTCATGCGTCAAATCAGAGAAAATGGCCAAGACAACCCTTTGAAAGGTAGCAGGGGAATTACACAAACCAAAAGGAAGAACCCTATAGGCATAGGTCCCCTAGGGGCAGGTAAATGTGGTTTTTTCCTTGTCTTCTGGTAAAATTTGGATTTGATTGTAATCACTAAACCCATCCAAGAAAGAAAAATACCTCTTCCCAGACAATGTGTTCAAGACCTAGTCTATGAAAGGCAAAAGAAAGTAGTCCTTGTAGGTATCCTTGTTCAATTCTCGAAATTCCACACAAATCCTCCATTTCCCATTTTTCTTAGGGACAATAACTAATGGGGAGACCCACTTTCTATCTGATATAGGGTAGATGAAATTGGCTTGCACGAGTTTCTGGAGTTCTTCTTTCACTATGTTTTTCAAGGTTGGATTCATTCTTCTTTGGGGTTGCCTAACAGGTTGATTTGATCATTAGTGTAAATATGATGCTTACAAGTGTCTGGGTGGATCTCTTTCACGTCAGAGTAATCCCATGCAAAAGCCTCAGATTTCCCTTGAATCATCTGTATCAACTTTTGGTGTTGATCTGTTTCTAAGCTAGCATTGATATACAAATATTTTCCAGGACTGATTTCAACAGCCTGAACAATTGATTGTTTCCTTTCATCTATTTGTGAAACAGTGGCTACTGTAGAGGTGGAGGGGTGCCAAATTTCTTGGAATTCAGAGCTAAAGATATATGTATATTTAGAAAAAGATTGAGGATATTCAATGCATTCTGAATCAGCGAAAAATAGGCTTAAGATTTGTTCTTCAGTTTTCTCTTAAACTCCTTTTACTTGTTCGAGTGTCAACAAGGTTTGAGTACAGTCCTCCTCCCTATAGGGATTCTCCAACCAGAGAGAAAATTCAGTGGCTGGTTGGGCAGGGGGGGAAAGGATAAGTTTTTGACTTTGAGTGCCATTGGAAATTGTCATCTCTCTAGACCGACAACTAATAAATGCATCAGCAGTGGCCAACCAAGGTCGGTCAAGTACTACTGGATGTCCTAGTTTGGAGGATTTGGGATGAGTCGCTGAGAAATCCATGGGGTATTCCCAAGAAGCCAAGGTAATTGTTATATCATCTAAACTTCATGCTGGGGTGATGAATGATTTGTCTGCGAACTCCAACAAAGTTTGTGTTGGTCTTAGGTGATTTAGTTGCAGTGTTTTCATAGTGTGAACCGAAATAACATTTATTTTTGCCCTTAGATCAATAAGTGTGTTTGGCAAAGAAACACTGTTAATTTCTATGGTTACCACTGGGTTTCCTGGATCACTATATTTGGATGGAATTTCTGATATAAACTTTGATAATTGTCCAACCACCTGTATGATAGAAGGCTCCTTCCTCTGCCTCCATGGATTTTTAATGCAAAGATCCCTTACAATCTTAGCATAAATAGGTATATCCTTGATGGCCTGAAGTAGGGGAATATTCACACATATATTTCGAAGTTTAGTTTCTAGATTATGTCCTAGAGGTTCCTCATATTTCTTCACAAGTAACCTTTCTGGATAAGGAGGAGGATTCATTTTCTGAGGTGTTTCTATTGCATGAGAAGCGTGAGGAGGAGTTTATTTTTGTACAGGGGTGTTTCTTTCTTGATTTAATTGGTTATCCATTTGTTCTTCTTTTTGAACTGTTTGATTATCCATTTGTTCTTCTTCTTGAACTGCGTGATTATCTACTTGTTCTTCTTCTCAAATAACCATGGTAGGATTTGGTTTATTTACAACCATCCATGATCTTAATTAAATTCCATTAAATGGAGTAGGAGTTATTACATAAGTAGGGAAGGTTTGTACTTCAATGTTTTGTACAGGTTGTGTAGGTCTATTATTTGGATTAGGGATAGGTTGTGCAGGAATAGGGGTAGGTCGAGGAGGGTTTGGAATAGGTGCAACTTGTATTTTTTGTTGTAGATTTGGATTCATATGCAGTGTAAGTTGTTGCAGTAGCTATGGATGTGGAGGAAGAGCAGGAGGATTAAATCCTGGGAGCAACTAGGAAATATTGGAAGGGTATTGTGGGTAGATGGGAAAGTTTGTTGGATGAAAGGTAACATTCCCATATGAAGACCCTCCCCATACTTGTTTCCAAGGTTGGATTTGTTGTTGTTTTGGTGACCATTGAGGATAAGACATGGGAGGTACCCATTGTTGTTGTGAATATTGTGTGGTAGGGTTTGCAAACATATCGGGATTTTGTTGTCTCCATGGCCTCTTTGGGGGGTAGGATGTTTCATGAAGCTCTCCTCCTCCTTTGAAAATGGATTTAAGTCCAGGTAAATAATGGCACTCATTGGTAGGGTGATATTCTATACAGAGGCCATAGATTTCGATAACATTAAGGGGGCATTCCTTTTCAAGATGCTTTCTCCTACACCGAGGACATAAAATTACCGAAGTGGCATTCTCTTCTTCTTGTTTCCTTTTAATTTTAATGGTATCAAGTTGGGAACTGGTGGTTTTTAGGATGTTTGTTTTGAATTTTTCTAGTAGATTCCCCAACTAAATCCTAGTAACACCTCCTGATGTAGGTTTAACAATTCTATTTGTAGGATCCCTTACACTTTTTCATGTTTTGGCTTGACTGCAGGAGTATATTTTACAATACTCTGCTATGTCTGCAAATGGTTTTTGGTATAAATTCAATGCAATCATCCCTCAAACCCTTTAGGAATATAGTCCTAACTATGGTTGTATCTAAGGAAAATTGCTTTGTATTTTGGTAGTTGTATAGGAACCTCTCTAGGTAATCTTCCAGGCTTTCTTCCTGAGATTGCTTCATTTTAAATATATCATTCTTAGCATCCCTAGGTCTACAGTAATCTTGATATTTCTAGAGGAAGGTCTCCTTCATACCATCCCAATATAATATAGTGTGTTCTTCTAGGCTCATAAACCACCATAGTGTTGAATCTTTTAGTGTAGCTTGAAATTTTTTTAATTTTTGTGCAGTATCAGTGTAATTATAACTTCTACATAGTATATCAAATTCAAACAAAAATGAATCAGGATCTTCTGTTGACATACCATGGAAATGAGGTAGTGAGGACAATGGAATATTCTTCATAGCAACATCTCTGGCGATGTCTAGTATTTGAAATCCAAATGCCTTTGTTTCATTAGCTTCATTTCCTTCCTCTTCTACCATATCTATGAACAGGTTGTAGTGTAGTGGTGATGTCTCTCCACTAAGTGATGGTTCAACCACTGGGTTGTTTGGTATATCTAATTGTTCCAATACCTTGTGGGGTTCCCCAATGGCAAATTTAGCTTCCTCTATCACTACCTATGTTTATTTTCCAGCTCCTCCTTCTGATGGGGTCGCCAATGCTTCCCCTCTTGCTTGTTGTATTATGCTTTCAATATGAACAGTGGCTTCAGATTTAGTTCCTTCGGCTATTGTTTCAATTTATTCCTTTGAGATTTATCCTCTTAGAATTTTTCCTGCACGAATTTTAGATGAATTAGTGTGGGGGGGTAGGGGTTCTTGTTGTTTTTTTTTCTAATTTTTCTGAAATTTTGGAAGCAATAAATATACCTTTATTATCCCTATACCTACTCATAAAAGAAATTCTAATACTAAAAACACAAACTTTTAACTGTCAAAGGTAAGAGGACAACCTGACTTTGGAGCAACCCACCAAAGTGGATGCACGGGTTCTTACCTCTCGTCTTACCGTCTTCACTCCGCCCTCAGATTGTCCTTAAATCCAATCCAAACTCATCAAACCAATCAAAAATTCAAAGTGCTACCTATTACCGTTTACAACTCCCTAGAAACGACTCCACCAAAATGTTGGTGTATAAATATGCTCAATATATTACACTCATTTATATGTTAATCCAGGATTCGTAATCAAAAGAGTTGTTACACTATATGTGTCAAGAACAGGTAACCTATCTATGTATGTTGTATCTAGTTCAAATAGGAAATAATTAATAACATAACACTCTGTTTCTAGAATTTTTGAATGTTTCACATGACTTGAAACTCAGAAGATAAAATTGATAACAAAACTTCTTAAACAAATAATCAATTAAAAAATATCTTTCTTAGGTGGCAAGTTTGTTCATTCCAGGCTTATTAAATAGAGAGATGAGCTTAATATATTGTTCCCTGTAGTAATAGAAAAATGTAATCAACAATCAACTTATAATCACTCTTAGACATAATTCAATCATAACTCAATTCTATTCAATCAAACCTTTTTAGTACAGAAAACAACCAACATGATTGAGAGACTTCATTATGGAACATGAAGGTAAGATATGAAATCCTATGGTTCCTATACCCACTGAGAACACCACAATTAAAAACTCAAAATAATAGCATTTGTTTTCTTAACAATCACACACATCAAACTGTTATCAATTAATGTTAACTTGCAAAAGTAGGAAAGGAAACTATCTATTTTGTCCAATGTCTAATTATTCGCATTGATTCAGAAGCAAGTGATTCTATACTGAACTTTAAAATGTGTTTGAAATCATTGACAACACACCATTGTTAAATATTCACACTCACACAATCACAAAAAACATGTACAGGAAGATTTACCTTGGTTGAGGCGGTGGGCCCTTGCCGAACCAACAAGGTACCTCCAAAGAGATAACAGACTAAAATGTTCTACTCATACTCATGAATTGCATAACAGATCATTTGTATTTCTTCAACTTGTAGATTGAATCGGCAGTTCATCATTTCGTACATTATGGTAGTATGCATCATTTTTTTCTTGCTACTTGCTTCATTAGATCCTTATTATTCTATCGCCTATACAACATCCCTTATAAAGAAGGTGAGCTGTTACTATCAAGATCTAAGGATTATTATCAAATAGTTTTTAAAATATTACAATTGGTAATTCATATAGAATCTCTAGGGATGGAATTCATCCTCATGACATGAAGTGCATGAGTGATAAAGTCTATCGTGATCTCAAAAACTACTTTAGAGACTTCGATCCAACTGAATTCTTGGAATCTCCATCAGCATACTCATTTAACATGTGAATTCTAGAAACAAGGGTTTGGTACTAGATGAACACAATTGCAACCATGAGTACCGGATTAGGCGCAGAGGCAGTATTGGATCAAGCACAAGACAGATACTAGATGCAATGCTGAGTTGTGTTGGTATTAGATGCAATGTTGTGAGAGTATCGGAATAGGTGGAACCTTGGTACTGGAATAGTGGAGCCTTGGTACCAGAATAGACTAGGTACCGGATCATGCCATAGTTGCAGTACCGGATCATGCTATAGTTGTAGTACCGGAATAGCGATGTACCAGATCAATGTTGCTTAAGAGTCAAGCGATTAGGATCATACATAAGCAAACATTTAGTCGAATTAACTCAAGAAAACTAAACAAATCATGCCTTAATCATAAGTTACCTCTCTATGCATATGGACAAGGTCATCAAGTGTATTTATGGAGGAAACAGTCAATTAGATACACATAGCATAGGTAAAATAGGCTCAGATAGAGGGCAATAAAGGACATTAGAAGTGTCAAAATGGAGACTCAACAAGGTAAAAAGTATGTTGTTTTAGTATGCAATAGTATGTGTTGGTTGATTATCTTAGTTATGCCTTTAACATGATTTGACCCAGGTTCAGGTCTACTAGGGCTCCAACAAAGCCTCTAAAACTATTGGCCCTCCTGGTAAACCAGAAGGCAGCGCAAATCATAGAGTGCAATGCGCAGTCTCACTTGAGATAGTCTTAATGGGTTACTGCAATGGTCAGATGCTTGCAGTCTAGAATGGAATGGGGATCTGTGAATTGCGCATTGTGAATTCTATATAATTATTAGGGCAATATATCGTCATTCTCATTCATGCATGTAGCGTAATTAGATCCATTCATTCATTGATAAATCATTCTAACATATACTTATTGACAATAAAAGGGACACTAACATTCAATCACATAACACAGGTGTTACCATGGTTCACCCCCTCCTGGGCTACATTCACAAAGATCTTGCTCTCAAGCTCTTTTATTATGGCAATTCCAAAACTATAGCGCCGTAGGCTTTACAACGCATCCTCAATTGGGTCAAGAACTATTATGAGGCAGACTATATCACACTAGGCTCCTCATCCTGTGATCTAGCCCTCAATATCTACCCTTCTTACCCTCTACATGTTGGATTACTGAGAGGGGGGGTGAATCAGTAATAACGTAATTATAATCCTTTTTCTTCAAATGTTATATCAATGTAGAATTATTATCCAATAATGAGCAGTAATAAATAAACAATCACACACATGCCCAGTACACCAGTGCTTTATGTGGAAACCCAAATCGGGAGAAAACCACGGAATGATTTTTCTTATATGTCTTGAAGAATTACATTCATTGGAAGCACCAACTTCTTTTGTTTTCAGCTGCAACTGGAAGGAGGCTCCAACCTCCTAGTTTATCAGGCTACAACCTGAGGGAAGCTCCAACTCCCCAAATCTCTGGCTACAACCAGAAGGAGGATAGAACCCCCAATGTTCTCTGGCTACAATGGGAAGGTGGCTACAACCACCTATCCTTGCCTCGTCCTGCCACCCTGAAGTAGAAGTAGAATGATGGAACCACTGTCACACTATCACTGTGAGATATACTGCTATAAAATTGTACCAATAAGTCTGAACCATGCATCAACCTGTAATCAACCTATAATCAACATGTACCATAAACAAGTGCATCAACCATGCACCAACCTGTAATCAACCTGTACCACAAACAATTGCATCAACCATGCACCAACCTGTAATCAACCTGTACCATAAACAAGTGCATCAACCATGCACCAACCTGTAATCAACCTGTACCATAACCAAGTGCATCCAACCATGTTCCAAGTATGTTCCAATCATGTGTCAACTACTCATAAACTATGACTCATCAATATGTACCAACATCATCAACTATACACCTCATGTATGTGCCAACTCATCAACTACTGTCTCAACCATGTACTCAACATGTACCTCAACAAAAATCCCTCATCAATTTCATCATCAAAATCTGATTTGTAGCTCTGTAATAGACCTAGTGTATCTGATCACATTCCTGCAAACCTTCCTTAACTTTAACAGCAAGAGACTAGCATTTTCATCAAACTTTTCTTTAGTCTCACATGCCTAGTTTTGGATTAGTCAACAACCCTAACTTGAAGTGATCATAACTTTGAACCTGTAATGTATAAAGATTTGAAACTGATACACAATGTTATTTAGCGTTTTTTATGCAATTCCTCCAAGTGGCACTACTTGGAACCTCTCAGAAAAGGAGTTATAGAAAAAATGACAAACCTTGCTGAATTCTGGCTTATTCTAGAGAGTGACCTTGTAAAGCGTGCCCCGCACAAAATATTTTATGAAATGATCTGAAACTATTACAAAACATACTACAGACTGTACCCTAACCAACACATTTGGTCTCACTGAATTTGGATCTATTATGAAGAAGTTATGACGTTTTTACCCGAAACACCTGATTTTGACTAGTTTCAAGACTGGCCACAAACCCTATTTTCCACAAAGTGTAACTCCCAAAATACAACGACCCACAAGCTTAGAAAGCACCATCAAAAGAATTTATCGTTCCTTGCATTTCGACCTTCTTTTCTTCACTTTCCTCAGAATTTCGGCTTAGATATCATTTGTAAACCTCAAACACCTATAGATATTCAATATGCTCAAGTGTGATTCAAATGAGAGAGCCTTGCCTCTTATTTATACTCTCCAACTAGCTTCCTTAAAAACATCTTCTAGGTCACTTGGCCCCACTTTCCTTATTTTAGGGTTGGGTCCACTTCTAATTTCTCCATTAAAATTATTATTGAAATAATT
>JASDQU010100919.1:130026-153739 GCA_032191745.1 Picea mariana | reverse complement strand
TTTCACCATAAGGGGACCACTTTGGAGTTCATCCATATTTACTTCTTATCAACCATGAAAAAACAATAATGAGTCATATTTACATCAAACACTATTGGGTCCATTACCCAAACCTTTGTGCTATGGGTCTTTCTTCAAGGGTTGACATCAATGACAACCAACCTTAATCAACACTACAGCTCAACAGCTTACAAGATTGGATCGGATTACAGTCATTTTACAGATGAGTTACTCCTCACACGAGTAAATAATCAATACCCCCCCCTAGAACTCCTAGGTATCTATTTATATGTGTTTTTGTCTCATCATCTGTTACATTCTCTTACCAAAACCCTAACATAGTTAGGTCTTCTTGCATGCTAGCCTTACACACTTTCCTCCTCTGCATGTGTGTTTTCCTTTCGTCCACTGCTTTTCCTGCCAACTATCTTTCTTTCCCATATTCTTGCAGGCACGCCTCGCATGTCTCTCTACCAACTGTATTTCCTCCACATTGTCCCTTTTCCCCAAAATGGGTCTGTGCCCAACAGGCCCCCAACACTGACATCGTGACTCGTCCTGAGTCACTGCCTAACTTGTGCAGTTGTCACTGCTTTCTTCCTACGTATTTTACTGCATGCTGCAGTGCGTCATAGATTTTTGTTATCCGCTGGCATTGTTGGTTAGCATGACTCCTCTTTTCAGCCATAACGATAACCACCTTCTCTGTGATAGGAGATTGTAAAATCTCTCCTCCCTCAAACTCGATCTATTCAATGATCTGCTTAGTTGCCACTCTCCATGACTAGCTGCTCTGCCTTTTCTTGCAAGGGCTCCAACAACGCTTACCTTGTTGTCTTTTGTGCTTGCAGTGCTTTCTCTTCCAACTACAGAGCCTTAATTTCGGTGGCAGTCATGATCTTCTCCGACAGTGACACTATTTTTTGTCGCTGCTTCACCTCTGCCATTGTTGCGTGGAGTTTTTTTTCCTTCTCTTGTAGTTCTTGGAGGCTTCCATCCTCTAGGAGGTGGGTTCACAACTACGTGCTCTTTTCTAATAGATCAGTGATTCTCTAAATTATTTGGTCGATGTCCTCAACAGCTGTTGTTGCCTCCTATTCTCATTGCGCTCTAACTTCTGGGGGAGTAGTGGGTGTGACACGCTCCTCCAACTCTTTAATTTTCTCTTTATATTGTTGTATAGTCTTATTTATCCTTTGTAGCTTCTCTTCTGAAGACCCTGCCTCCTCATTTGTGTTATTGGGAATGGATTGAAACAATATGTGGATCAGATTCTCCATCTCCTCCACTTTTTGTTGCGCACTCTCTTTTTGTTGCGCTTCAAGGTTGAGGTCTTCCTTCATCGTGATGTTTTCTGTCTGGGATACCTATAGATTCGTCATGTCCRCTCTTTCTCTAGACTAAATCTCCTGCACAACACTTACTTGAAGTTTATACAGTTCCTTTGTTAGAATCTTGGCCAATGTCACATCCAATGCTTCAATGTCCTTTAGRGGTTTATGTGTCATCTCTTCATCAAGAAACATCATTGCAAGCGTGATGATGAAATTGGCGCTCCACTGCACTGTAAATTGCATTGTTTCAGACATTGGCACTCCTTCCTTAGCCTGCATGGGTGTTTATTTTGGTTCTTGTGTTGTCCTGATCCTTAGCTTCTCCAGTGTAGTTTTTACTTCTTACACTTGATATGCAATTACAGCTCTTTGCTTCTCCACATTCTCCCACACCTCGGCCAGTCTTTCCTCGACTATTGTCACCACTAACTCCACATCGTCTGGGGTTAGTGATATATAGAACTATGGTTTGTGGGCCTTCACTTTCTTTCAGCCACCACTGGTTTTCTTCCCTAGCCGCTTCTCTTGGGTGTATGATGGATCAGTACTAGTGGGCCTCTGAGTATCTCCGGCAGTGGTTGGCCCTATTTCTTCTGCCTCAGGAATGTCTTGGGTTCCTGCCCTTAGTTCTTCCTCCTCAGGGATCTCCTGTGTCCCTGTTCCTGTTTCTTCTATGCACACTTCTTCCGTTGAATGTGTTGGTGGTTTTTCTGCGCACGGTGGAGCCTGTGTAGGGCCCCTTGTTGGTATGTTTTGTGTTCTAGGTTTCTTCTTGGCTGGGATGCTTCCCCCCCTTTGACCTTTACTTTTTGGTTTCGACCCCATTAGTGCCTATTTGGTGCATTGGGGATGTTTTTCCTTGCATTTGAGTTTGTTAGCTTGGTACTGCAGTTGGAATCTTCGGTACCTTCCATTCTTTAGGCCACTCCTGGACTTCTCTCTGGATTTCTTCCATCATCACACAGTAGTTGAGTTGTAGCCATTTCTTGGCTTTGTCTCTCTTTGCTTGCAGCCATAAGCTATGACGCATTTCCCTGAAGTTTGCAACCTGTCCAAACTCCTAGACAATCTCTAGTGAAATGTGCCATGTATCCGCAATGAGGTCCTGAATTTATGTGAAATACCTCACAAATATGTTTGTATTTGTCTTCTTTTTCTTTGATTCTGCATTGTTCTGTAATGATATGTAGCGTGTTGCGCCACACTTACCTGGTCTCTCCAGATATTTGTTGTAGACTAGTTCCTTTCAGCCAATGAGGCCAATGAGGATGAGTAACCACAAGTAGTCGAAATCAGAGCCCCAATATTGTGTGTCCTTACAATACTCTAAAAATGGGTTCAAGATGTATGGGGCCCAACTCATCGAGCTCCCCTTTGCACACTACGCAAGGATGGTGACCACACTGACCGGTACTTCCTCTTTGCAACACTTGTGCATCAATTTGCATCCAAGGAGTCTGGTGGAAATCCTTGTCATAGGATCATTGATGTCATTGATCCTGATGCCCCTATTACCATTCTCCACGCCATACCTAGCCTTGATCTCATTTGGGATGGCCTTGGCTCTAGTTTTATCCTCTGAGTATTGTTCTGTCTTTTCTCTATCTATGGGTAGCCCTGTGATTGTTGTGATGAGGTCCAAAGTGATAGGCATCGTCCTATTCATCCATAAGATCCTACCATGCACTTGTGCAAGAAGTTTCTTGATGCAGGTGTTAATGTGCTTTCCCTGCCCAAATTGTGGGATATCCTGCAAGTTCATGTTGTCAATGTTATAGAGCCCAAGAATCCACTACACCGGCTCTAACAGTGGCATGCCTGATGAGTCGTCTACCATGCTTTCTAGGTAATTTTGGGGCACCAGGTCTGGAAATTTGGCCACATTTTCCATGTCATGGTCTGAGTACTTGATGGTAGTCACTTTGTCGACCATGTCATCATCTACGTGCACCCCGTTCGGAATCTTCGGTAGAACCAGGGTCCCTTCTACCAAGGGTTGTGACCCTCTGTGCACACTACTTTAAACGTGACCCTTTCGTTTTGTTTATGGGGATGAGGCCCCCACCTCAGGTACATCCTCGTGTACTGACACATGTTTTTCTTTTGGTTCTTGCCTCTGTGGCACTGAACCTGTGACCTGCTCGACATGTCATGGCCCTGTTCCCCTCGATGTGTCAAACTCGGTCCTCTCTGTGTCCTCCTCTAGCTGCTTGTCCTCCTACGCTGGGTTTTGTTCCTCCTCTATTGTCACTAAGTTTGCTTCATACTCGGATGTGTGGAGTTCATCCACATCCACCATTATGGGTACCTCTATCTCCCTTGCATGTGGCACCCAAGTAGTACTTCTTGTGTTCTAGTCGGCCCTACCCGACTCTCCAAATCGTGGTGGTGACATTGCGATGAGATCTGGGCTGTAAATATTTGAACTCGATGGATGCTAGCTCGAAGTCTCTCTCTATCACTCTTTCACTCTACTCTACGTTCTTCTCCTTAGAAATTGACACAATGAGTTTCTTTCCCCCTTTTTTCTGACTTTATAGCGAGATGGTGAAGTGACAATTGTTCTTCACTGACAGTTGTCCCTTTTTCACTTTTGGCGGAGTGTCCTGCACGTGGTAACTTTGTACTTGTTAATTGTTTTCCTATGCACCGTGTTTTTGGACTTTTCCATTTTCGTCACACCAAGTTGTTTACCTTCATGTACAGGCTATCGTTTGTTTTTCACAATTTCAATAGTTGCCACCAGTTGGCACCTGCATTCCTCAGTTGTCATTTTCTGAATTGTCACGATTTTCGACTGTTGGTCCTTTTTCTGACGTGTAGGGATTTTTGAGCACACAGAGTCCTTGTATCCGCTACCCTTTTCTTCTAGCGCAGTATTCTTATTTCATCGCGTTGATTCAGTGACCTATGCATGTGGCTCTTTTCTTTTTCGTCGCGCTGACTTGTTGGCTTGTGCTCGCAAACTTTTTTTTTTTTTGGTTCTTACTGTGTGGTAACTTTCAAGTTGTGGGTGGTTGATTTTCCTTGTACAGCTCCAATCGACTCCCATTGATCATGCCCATCAATTTTGTTCCTTCAAAATCCTTCAACTGTACAATTCCTCTATCTGTGATAGTCTTGACCTCATATGATCCCAACCAATGCATTATGAAATTTCCTGGATGTTGAAAAAACTTGCTATCATATAGTAATACTAGGTCTCCTTCCTTGAAACTTTTTCTCTTGATATGTCAGTCATGCCAGGCTTTGTCCCCTTATTTTTGTACTTCTTGGTGAAAGCCTGCTAGAATCCTATCTTCTTCCATGCTCATCCATTATCTTAACCTTTCTTGTACCGCGCCTTGCTTTGTCATGTTTGTAATTGTTGTGACACGCAGACTTGGTACCAAGAATTCTAATGGCACCACTGCTTCTTATCCATACACCAATATAAATGGTGTTTTCCCTATTAACTTCTTACAGGGAGTTCTATATGCCCATAGTATCGCTAGTATTTTTGAATCCTAGTCATCCCTATTGACATTGAAAATCTTGGTTAAGGCATTCTCTAGAATCTTTTTGAAGGCTTCCACTGTTCCATTTGCATGAGGGTGGTATGGCATACTTTCCTGATGGTAGACCTTGAATTCTTCAGTCAGAGATTTGATTGTGATGTTGATAAAGTGAGTGCCTTGGTCACTCATCAAAATCCTTGGGCATCCAAATCTAGTGAGCACATGTTCAAACAAGAAGTGTGTTGTTGTCTCTGTGCTGCAATATTTAAATGGTGCTGCCTCTGCCCATCTTGAGAGGTATTCTATTGCAGTGATGATGTATCGTGAGCATGAACTTCTTGTGGGTGGGTGAATTGGCCCAAAAAAATTGATAGTCAATTTTTCAAACACTTGTAGCATTACTTGTGGGTGTAAGGGAATCTCATCATGTTTGTTTGGTTTGCTAACCCTCTGACAAACATCGCATTGTTGGCATTATTCCTTTGCATATTGATGAATAGTTATCCACCATAATCCTGCACGCAGTACCTTCTACATGGTATATTTTCCTGCACAGTGCCCTCCTACTATCCCTTCATGAGCTTCTGCTAATATCCTAGGCCTTTCGTGTTCTAGGCCTTTCGTGTTCTGCCCCCATTTTTTATAAGTGTGTTGCGATCAACTGGTAGTCACCTGCTCAGACAACCAGATTCTTCCTATGCACGGTGTTAAGTTCCTGTGGCACATTCCCTGTACTTAAATACTAAATAATGTCAAAAAAAAAGCACTTGTGACCTGGACTGAAAATAATTAAGCATCAGGGAAGGTATCCTTTAAGTTTGTAGGGTCCTCACCATTGGTGACCCTTGACAAGTGATCAAGTCCTATGTTCAGCTTCCCTAGTTTAACTATGACTTCAAATTCAAATTCTTGAAACAACAGTAACCATCGACAAATTCTCACCCCCAACACTGGCTTGTTGATTAGGTACTTAAGGGTTGAATGATCTGTGAACATCTTAAAAAAAAATTCAAGTAGGTAATGCCTGAACTTTTAAAGTGCATAAACCATTGCCAAACCTTCTCGCTCTGTAGTGTTGTAATTTTGCTTGGAGTCTGACAGTTTTTTGCTTGCAAATGCTATGGGATGGTCTAAATCCCTTGCTCCCGGTTGCGCCAGAATAGCTCCCAGGGATATGGATGATGCATCTACATGCACATGGAATGTCTTCTCCAAATATGGAAATACTAAGATGGGTTTTGTGACCATCTTCTCCTTTAGGGTGTCCAATCCTTGCTAACAGTTCTCATTCCACTGGAATTTAGTATCCTTATTGAGCAATTTCTCCATCGGCACAGTGATCTGCGCATACCCCTTGATAAATTTTATGTAATATCATATATGTCCCAATGTGTCATGTATTTGGTGCACTAGTTTTAGTGGTGGTAAGTTCACAATTACTACAATCTTTGCAGGATCCATGATCAAACCTTGTCTCCATACTATGTGACCCAATAGAATTCTGAAGGGTGTTCCAAATATACATTTTTTAATGTTGAAGGATATTTGGAATTGCGTACATCTTTCTAACATCAGTCTCAACACCTCTACATGATCTTTCAATAGGTTGTACACTGTCCAATCATCCAAATATACCTCTAGAAACTGATGGATGAATTCTTTGAAGGAGACAATGAGTACTCTAGAAAAAAATGATGGCGCATTCTTCAATCCAAAAGGCATGACTGTGTATTGGTAGGATCCCCATTTTATTGCAAAGGTAGTCTTGTATCGATATTTTGGTGCTATCTTGATTTGGTGGTAGCCTGAAAATCCATCGGTGAATGAGTATGCTTCTTGACCTCCCACATTTTCTAGGACTTCATCTGTAAAGGGTGTAGGGAAGGGGTCATGTCGGAAAGCATCATTGATCTTTCTCATATCTACACAGATTATTATGCCTCCTTGATTTTTATCCTGAACTACCATGGGGCTTTTCCATTCTAATTCTTCTACTGGTTCTATGATTCATGCTTCTAGCATTCTGTCGATTTCTGCTCTTACTTTCTGCTTGTATATGGGGTTCAATCTGTAAGGCCTCTGTCTGAGAGGTCTTTCCTCTGGTTTGAGAGGGATCTTCATCTCTCCAAGTTCTCCTGAAATACCTTTCATTTATGTGAAGGTCGTTGGGAACATGTCACTTTACTCGCACAGTAATTTTGTTATCCTGTCCATTGTTTGCTTGTCCCAATAGTCCCCAATGCTGGCCATTTTGGGATTCTCCACTATCCCAATGTTGACTTTATTAATCTTGATTGGTGCAACAATTACTTCTAACTCTAAAGGTGGACCTTCCACTTCCCATTTGCCTTCAACTTCCTCAATATGAATATCTCGTGGATCGTGTTCATATGGTACTTCTTCCTGCACATGGTAGCATGACACTAGTTCTTTCACTGTCTGTTTATTTTGTTATTGTTCTTTTGTTATGATTTCAAATTCTGGTTCCGTAATGAATATCACCCCTCTTATTTATTTAAGTGTTGCATCTATATTGGGGTTCTCATGCTCAAATGAGAAAGTGACTGTAAAGTTCTATTGTAGTGCCATCCAGCTCTCAATTCCTTTGTGCAGTTCCTGGTCTGTATACCAGTTTACTAGGATGCCCTCTAATGTGTGTACAAAATGATGGGGCCATTCCTCTAGGGGTGTCCTTTTCCACAATGCTCTACACTTCTCCAAGTGTTCTGTTGGTGCCCCATTTCCATCATATTTCTATTTTTGGTTTCTTTTGTGTTATGCGCCAAACCTAATGTGCAATAACCGCTTACATTGGTACCAGTCCTTGATTGTTTCTTTGTGTGCGCCCCACCATATTGCAGGTGTAGCATTAAGTGTGATGTAGAGAGATAACAATCTATGGATGTTTGATACTTCATCCTCATATCTCGTTATGAATTCTTCCAAGTCGTTGATCCCATGGAAACTTGGAGGTTATATGGCTTCTATCCCAACCCACCTTACTGCGCGATCTAATCGTGCGCATATTCTGGTTGAGACCTCATGTAGGTGTTGCTACCAATTCTCCAGACCTATGTTTAAGTCAAAATCACATGACGTGATACTTCTCCAGCTAAGTACACCATCATTAGTTGGATTAATGTAATCTTCGGTGCACGCGGTGGTCCAGTATAACTAGTTAATTTCTTCAAAATCTAGACATGTTGGTTCCATAAATCTTTCATCTTCTAATGGATCTAAGGGCATGTTAACCCTATATTCTTCTGAATCAAATTTCATCTTCCTGGTCTTTAGGTTTATTATCGCCTGGTTGTCAAATTCCCAATCCAATCCTAGTAATATTGGATATGGTGTTGTCTCATCCATGATTTTGATCACTTTGAAGTCTTCCTTAGTGCGCACTCTGTCCAGATCTATTGTCACTCCTTTCAACCTCCTTATTGGCATAACTCTGTGTTGGTTTGCTAAATTCAGTTGGACTGGTGAGTAGCCTAAGATAGGTTCTCTCATGCATTGCCATGTATTTTTGGGTAATACATTCACTTTAGATCCCAGATCTAATATCACATTGCCCACGTTAAAATATCTGATGTTGGCATTCAATCTAAACTCTTTGTTGGTTCTCCTTCTAGCATGGAGGTGGTTGACTATCCTCTGTTCTATATTTCCCTTAGAGTTTGTGGTACATTTATCTAACAGATTATGTAATGTTATAACAGATGATGGATTCTTAAATAACTGAATAAGGGATTGTAAGAAAGTTTTAATACAACTTACTTGGTTTCCCAGGTGGACTTAACTAGTATGGTCCAATGCTGACGACATTTCGTACATTGGGACGTCTTAGGTATGTTGCGTGGAAGATGGAGATGAAACATTCTTCTTGATAAATTCTTATTTGGACTCCTTAAAGGTCTCCTTCTCCTTTTCTACATCAAATCGCTTGGGTGGCTCAGTATTCTTCTTAATCCACTGGTGTTGTATTGGTTCTTTTTTAGCAGAATCATCTCATGTTTTAGCACCTTCGCGAGTCACTAGATTGATTTTCATGTCATCTTCTCTAGATTCTGTAGAGATCCATTATACATTTTGATTGTTATGATTCTTTTTTTCATGTATCTTCCCCAACAGTGTTGTGAAATCCTCTGTATCATGATTTGTTGTGCGACAATACATGTATGCCGCAGGTGGTAGTGGACATTCTCTTGCATAGTGCCCTGGTTGTTGGCAGTTATGGCACATTATTGGACCTCTTTAATGTCCAAATCCTCCTCTGCCTCATCCTCCTCCTATGTACCCAGCGTGATCTCCACGCAGTGTATTGTATTGGGGTACCTGATTATACTGCGTAGGGTTATATTGCGATTACGCAGTGTTATACTACAGCTGCACTTTTTTATATTGTTGTGACACAGTATTATACTGTAGTGGTGGCTGATTAAATTGAGGTGCATCTTTCCCTGTCATCATTTCGGCTTGCACCCTATATGTGTCTGACATCCTTTCCCTCATCAAATCCATGGTTTTGTAGTCTTTGTCATCGTGCCCTACTGACTTGCAAAAAGTGCAGTATGTATTCTTTGGTAGTGTCTGGTATTTTTGCATCATAGGACAATGATATGGATCATGCTCCTGCGTCTTGCAAATTTCACACCAAGGTCCTCCTGTCAGCAATGGATTTGGAATCCATGTTGCCATATATTGTGCAAATGTTGGACATTCGTTCTACATGTGGTAAACCAAACAACTTCGTGCTTTTCCTTGCCCTTATTCTGATTGAGTTGAAAGGTAATATTCTTCAAATCCTCCTTCAACTCCTTTGTAGTTGGATCTATCTTGTGGTAATTATTCTCCTCCATTTGCAAGGCTACCTATAGAGCCTTTGTTTGAGATTGGAATTTATGTTGTCTGAGTGGGTATTTCAGGTGTGGTAACAGAGAATTCAAAAATAGATGCCCATGTTGCATGTCAGTCATGGCATACCTCAATTTCCCTTTCAAACGTTTAAATTGCTAGTCAATTTCCCAGACAAATTCTCATAGTTTCTGTCGAATTCTATCATCTCATTCATGTATTGATCCTCTAAGCTCGGCTTCTGGAACTCATTAATCAGTAATTTCTTGATGTCTTTCAGTGTCCTTGTCATCCCTAGTGCATTGTTTATGTCTAGACTCGTGTGCCAGCCTAGTGTGTGGTCTCTTAGCGTGATAGATAGTTGTGCAAGTTTAGCGTCTTCATCAATGATCTATTTTTCTTCTCAGATCTTTGCATAAATAAACAAGTATTTCTTGGGGTCTTCTGTTGCCTCTCCTCAAAATTTTGGTAACCAAATGGTGGGATCATGTCTTGCCATCATGAATGATGAACTAATACCTCTACACAGAGTATATACTTGACTAATGCTTCATGAGATGGCTCCCCTAGTTGTTGTTCCTTGTGTAGATGTACTTCCCGTTGTCTTTCTTCTCCCGAAATTCGGTTGTCTAAAGGGTGGTATTCTTCTTGGTGTGTTAGTCGCACATGGGTTTATGGGTTCCACACTGACATTAATATGGATAGGATTGTTGCCTTCTATTCCTTCTCTTGGACCTCTCGTCTTCCTATCATATGTTGTGCATAGGATTTCCTCAATCTGCTCCACAGCCCAAAGATCCTCTACCTCCTCTTCATCACTTTGCAAGCCTTCCCTCGCGACTACGACTCTCTTCTTAGTGTTCACCTTGTATTGGTTGGGTACTCCACTGCACATCCTTCCAATTGTTGCCATGATCCACTTGATCTGGTCATTGTCCATTGTGATTGGGTCAAATGATTCCTCCTTCTTTCCTTTATCCCCTTCTCCTTCCATTTCTCCTTTTTTTGTCAGTGCTTCCCCCTTCCCCCATGCACGCAGGGAAGTTTAGTTGTCTGACTCCATTGTCATTAGACCTTTTTTATAGAGAAATATCTTAATAGAAGTATACAACGATATAATATACCTTCCTCGAGGGACACATAGAAACTCTTGCTCTACTGCGCTATACGACTTCGTGGTATCTACTGCAAATTCTCTTATAAAGCCTACTACAATACTGTCGAGCCAAAAATCTATTGTGCTGGTGAATTTGTTATTCACTTGTTGTAACTGCATGATCTGAACTGAGTTCCACTCTAACTCTCGGATCTGATTTGTTGTGTGGTTGTATTTCAACCTCAATATCCACTCCTGGATTAAGTGTGGAAAATCATAGAAAAATACTTCATGCAGATCAGTAAACAAATATTTCTCAAGATATTTGCACGGTGTTAATGCAGGGTTTATGTTATCTTGTTGCGCAAACTCTAACTCCTTTGTTTTCAACCATCTCTCTATTTCCTCTTTCATCGGTCTCCAGGGTATAAACATTCCTTTTTATATTTTATTCTTTTTGACACTTCGGTCCCAGATCTTACATTCTTTTAACAGTTTTTCAATTGATCAAACATTCTTTTAAAAGAGCTTCAATAGATCTCATCCACTCAATTCTATGTTGTTCTAACTGGAAATAGAACCATTTGTTGGTTGATTATCTTAGTTATTCCTTTAACATGATTTGACCCAGGTTTAGGTCTACTGGGAATCTAACAAAGCCTCTAAAACTACCGACCCTCCTGGTAAACCAGAAGGCAACGCGACGCACAGAGTGCACTGCATAGTCTCACCCAAGATAGTCTTAATGGGTAATTGCAATGCTCGGATGCTTGCAGTCCAGGATGAAATGGGTATGTGTGAATTGTGTGCAATGAATTCTATCTAATTATTAGGGAAATATATCTCCATTATCATTCATGCATGTAGTGTAACTATATCCATTAATTCATTCATACATCATTCTAACATCTAATTATTGGCAATAAAAGGGACACAAACATTTAATCACATAGCACAGGTGTTATCGTGGTTCACCCCCTCCTGGGCTACGTCTACAAAGATCTAGCTCTCAAGCTCTTTTATTATGGAAAATCCAAAACTACAACTCCATGTGCTTTACAAATCATCCTTAGTCGGGTCGAGATCTATTATGAGGCGGACTAGATCACACTAGCCTCCTCAGCCTATGATATAACCCTCAATATCTACCCTTTTGACCCTCTATAACTCAACAAATTACAAGATTGGATCGGATTACAGTCGTGTTACAAACCAGTTACTCCTTCTCACACAAGTAACACTCCATATTCAGTACCCCCCCTAGACCTCCTAGGTATCTATTTATATGTTTTCTTAACTCATCAGTCATTACATTCTCTTACCAAAACCCTAACATAGTTAGGTATTCTTGCATGTTGGCCTTGCGCGCTTTCCTCTTCTGCATGTGCATTTTCCTTCCATCCACTGCTTTTCTTGCCAATTGTCTTTATTTCCCTTCTTCTTGCATGCGTGCCTTGCATGCCTCTCTACCAACTGTATTTCCTCCATGTCGTGCTTTTTCCCCAAAACGGGTTTGTGCCCAATAGCATTCATTTGTATTTGATCCAAAAAGGATCCAAAGAAGGTTAAGAATAACTTAGAATGCATAGAAGCAAATTAGAATGCTCAGAATGGCTTCAACAAACAACAAAAGGGAAAAACAAAACAGCTCCCAAAACCTATTTAAAATGGAATAATTGCGAAGAGTGCGTCTCAAGCTTTCTAACGGCACAAACGACTCGTCAAACAGAGTTACGGATCAAAAGATATAAGAAGGCAAAGTTTGGTCAAACTTGGTCAAAAGTCAAAAAGCCAAAGTGACACGTGGCACCATTGCAAGGGTGACACGTGGCACATCTATATAGCTTAGTTGGAATGGGATGACATGGAAAGGATGGTATACACGTGGGCAAGTTAGGTGATGACACGTGTCAGTTTCATGTGCAAATCAGATTGTGACAAGTGGCAATTTTGTGAACAAATTATATGGTGCCACGTGGCCCAATCATGGGCTGCCATGTGGCACCCCTCCAATGGTTGATGTATGTAAAAGTTTTTATGACTCCCCAAGATTCGAACTCATGACCTCTCACTAGCCCAAAGGCCCCACAAATCCGCGCTACCACTACACCAAACTTTAGTCCTTATTTCTAATATGTTTGAAATTACATTTAAGGTTAAAATTTGAACTAGGTGCCAAAGGAAAGGGGCTAGGCCTTTGGCCCATCCCCTGATCACATGTTGTATCCCATACAACCACAAAATTCCACCAACTTAATGGATTATCCCAACCATCCACCAAATTTAGCATATTCCACTATATTTAGAACATTCTACCATTTAATCGCCCACCAAAACCTCTGCCAGAATTAGCGGAGTGTGAAAACAATATGATAAAAGGGGGAGTTTGTGGGATTCGACCCCAAAACCTCCCCAACAGCCTACGCCTTAACTTAGCCTCCATAACCAATGCACCCAACTTCCTCATTATTTCATAACCGTCGGACAAATTGTATAAGAAGGGGTTTAGGCAGTGCATTTGGGACAAAACACAAGAGAGGCAGGCCAAGCGCATCTGTACTGTACGGATTTTTGCACAGTTTTCAAGGTTGGGCATTGATTTTGAGATTTCTCATCATTTATTACAGGAGCAGTGGCATGCAAATCGAGGCAAGGGTGCCTCTTGGGCCAAAAAGTGTCTGACTTGGATCGAGGCGTGGAGACAGACATTTTTAGGTAAAAAGATGCCATGAACGCAGTGGTGGTGTTAGTTTTTTTATCTGAGCAAATATTTTGTAGCTTAACTCCAGAATGAGATATACCTATGTATTTTGCCCAATTCTTTTCTAGAGTTAATAAAAATACCTACCCATTTGAGAGCAGGACCCAGAGACGTAGTCCACCAGGGAAGAACTATGTTATCAAGTTATTTGTGTTCATATTGCATGTTATGTCTCTTTCATTTTGATATTTTCCTTCTTTATGGTGTACTTTAGTTTATGCTCATTTAATACAGTTCTTTAATAAGTCACCTAATGAAAAGATCCCAAATCATGTTGGTATCAGAGTAGTCGTCTTTGACTTGAATTTTTGAGTATGAATGCTTACTAGGGCCAAGCATAAGCAGGGTGAAGGAACTATTAAGATGTTCAATCCTAAAGTTAGTCGTACATCTCGAAGGAAGAATATGACAGAAGAGGACAAGCATGATGAACAGGATAAAAACTTTCATATGGTCTTTTATCACATGTCAGAAATGGTCGAACGAACATATGGATATTACAAGAAGAGGATGAAGAAGAAAGGGAAGAAAAAGGAATCACCACCAGATGATGATGCTTCACTAAACCAAGGGGCTAGAGGAGATCCTCCTGAGCCTCCATCTTCGCCTTCAAGTTCTAGTTCTTCTTCCTCTGAGCATTCTCATCATTCTAGCCATAAAGCCTCTTTTAAGAAACCATTATTAAAGCTTGATGTAAAGTTTTCTTTGCCTATGTTTAATGGAGAAACTAATCCTGAGAAATTAGACAATTGGATCCAACAGGTTGAAGTATATTGTCGTGTTCAACATATTGACAAAGAGGAAGTTCAAGTGAAATTGGTTTCTCTTCGGTTGGAAGGCATCGCTCTCGTATGGTGGGAGAGCAAGCTACATGACAAAAGTAAGTGTGGTAAGCTTCTTTCCTCATGGTCGGAATTTAAAACAGAGACAAGGAAGTAGTTCTATCCATTAGGGTATTTACATAAAGCAATGATGGAATGGCAAACTTTGAGGTAGAGTAAAGGTTAGATTGTACAAAGTTTCACAGAAGAATTTAGGAAGAAATCTCTAGCATTGAATATTCCTTTGGATTCTTATGAAACTTTAATGAAGTATATTGGTGCACTTCACAGTTATATTAATCATACTTTGCTCTTGTTTAACCCCACTAGTATTGATGAGGTTTGTGTGCAAGCCACTCACCTTGAGAATAGGGGGAAACATGTTCAAGAACATCCCACGAACAAACCTTCCAATTTCCCACACAAGACTTTCAACAAGTCCAAAAGGAAGGACAAGAAGACCGCTACAGTAACGAGAGAAGGAGGAAAACTATCTTGCACTCATTGCAAGAGGAGCGGTCATGATGAAGAACATTGTTGGAAACTACATCTAGAAGAGAAACTGAAACAGTTCGGTGGAAAGGGGAAGACGAAGACTGTTGCTACAGTGAAACAAGATATTGGTTCTGAATCAGGAGATGAAGGAAAGATCACGATGGTTGGAGTACAAGGTAAAGGTTCTCTTCATGCTAGTTCAGGTTCCAATGATGAATCTCATATTGATGAACGAAGGAGGAATGAGTTATTTCATATACAAGTTGTATCTAAACGTACTAATATAGATACATTATTTGATTTGGGTTCCCAAGTAAATTTAATATCTGAAGCACTTGTCAAGAAGATGGGTATTGTAATGAAACCACATCCAAAGCCTTACCCTCTTGGTTGGGCATGTGACAAAGAAAAACTTAATGTCACCAAAAAATGTAGGGTTAGATTTGCTATTGCTTCAAAATTGATTGATGAAGTGGATTTGGATGTTGTACCACTTGATATATGTGGAATAGTGTTGGGGAGTCATTATCTTTATGATATAAAAGTAGTCTTCTTTCGTCATGAGAACAAATACCACCTTACCAAAAGGGGAGTGGAATATATTGTTCGAGCTCACAGCATGAGGGTAAATACAACACTTGTTAGTGCAGGGCAAATGAAAAGACTCATAAGCACTAATAAGAGATATGTACTCATGGTCATCAAAGAGAAAGATGTTGGGACATCTGACTCTTTCCAAGAGTCTGATCCATCTCATAAAAAGGAATTAATTGATATTGTCTCTAAGTATGATGATATTTTTCAGGAACCAGATAGATTACCTCCTAAGAGGGAAATCCAGCATGAGATACATCTTCAGCAAGATTCTCCTTTGCCTAATGTGGGCATGTATAGGATGTCAGTTGTGGAGATGATAGAGATCAAGAATCAAGTATAGGGCTTATTGGATCAAGGCTTAATCATGCCTAGTTCATCTCCTTGTGGTTCTCTGATCGTGATGGTGCCAAAGAAATATGGCACATGGCGAATGTGTGTCGATTATCGAGCTTTGAATAAATTCACAGTGAATAATCGATACCCTCTTCCTCATATAGATGATTTACTTGATCAGTTGAAGAATGTTGTTTATTTCACTAAGTTGGATTTGCACAGTGGATATCATCAAATTAGGGTTGCAGAACATGATGCATGGAATATTGCCTTTAAAACCAAACATGGATTGTGTAACACCCTGTTTCCCCCAATTTGTAATTAATCATAAAATAGGAATTTCCATGCTAATGCATGAGGAAAATGTAAATGTATTATTGTTTAAGTTGCCAATAACTGACTGTGGAGGTGAAGACTTGAAAGTACTGTCCATGATATCACTAGAGGAAGAATGTGAGAACTATACAAGAGGGTTCATATATCAAATAACCCCAAATCTCCCTTGATAAGGATGGCAAACCTCCTTTGAATCCCAAGGAAAAGAAATAAGTCAATGAAGAAAGGACCGGTGGTTGAATCACCAACACCCCCCCCCCTCCCCCATGAATGGAAACATGGGTTGTCAGTCCGAAGTACCACAGGGACATGCAGACCCGAGCTTCCTTCTGATAGAAGGAACCGGATAGGTTGGCAAACCCTCCTAGGTAAGAGGGACACACAGACGGGGAGAGGGGAGACACCAAACAAGAGGGGAAGCTCTCTAGGGAATGACAAAGAGACGGGTGTGAGCTTGATGTCGAAGAGCATCTGAGAAACCTCACAGAGGCCACAACCGAGTGAGGAAGCTCTGAGTTGCAGAAAACAGGACCTAAACAGAAGCTGAAATAGAGAGAGAGAACCCTCGAGAACTGTGAAAGTTCCCTGGTGATATCATGTCTTGGCACAGGGGTGGCTAGAGTGCTAAGAATGAATGCCTCTGTGCCTATGGTCGGGTGGAAGGACGAACACCCACAGTCAGTTGGTTGGTGGAAACCTGTAATAGATAAGCATTTTCTTACTCTGGGTAATTTAGTTGTAACTAAGCATGAATTTGGTTATACTGTGTATATTTTAGGAATTGTGTTTGATTTTTGAATGGAGATATTGTGTCTCCTTCCTTACTGCTTGACTATAAAATTAGGCTAGTAAGAGATTATATGGATAGGACATGATTGGTACTCGTAAATGCTTGTGTCCTATTGTGGCTTGAATTAGAGCCACGAACTGTGAGTTTGTCGACCTTAGGCATAGTTTCATGTACACATGCCAACCTTCCTAGTCATCTAGAGTCCCTTGGAGGACGATTTCTGTTAAGCTTAGGAGAGGTAGTGTAGTTATGCACAGGCTCCCTGCGAAGCAAGTAGAGACCGAGACTCACTCAAGTCCTAGACTTGACAAATGAGCGCAAGGGGTGTGCGGAAGACTCTTCTAAGAGTCAAGCCCAAGAGAAAGAGCGCAAAGCTCTTAATTCCTTCATAGATGGGAAAGCTCAGGAGGGACAACACCTTTTGTAGGTGCTGACGAGACCCAATAGTTGGCTTGTAGTAGAAGATCGAAGGCTGAGACCTTTAAGACTTGGAAATCTTCCAAGGAAAAGAAAGAAAGCATGAGCTCGGGGAGGAGCTACAGCTATCGTCAGATCTCGCATGGATAGCCGATAGCCATTGGATCCAGGGGAAGTTGCACGAGGTTTAAGTCTCACAAACGCAAAGGTGAGGACTCGTCAAAGTCCTGAAAAGATCAGGACCGTCCATTTCAGAGGACACGTGGCAGAGATCCAAACCCATCGGGGTTTCAGATACCGGGAGGTTGAAGGACCAAGAGTTTGGTCATGGTGGATTAGCGAAATCGCAAACCCCGAAGTCCCGAAAGATGCAAGCAGTGGAGGTTTCGGGGAAATCCCCTAAAGGAGATTTCGGTAATTTGGTTACCAGGAAAACAAGAGGTAAGAGTTTTGAACTCTTGACCCATAAAACCCTGAAAGAATCTGAGCCATTGGATCAGGAGAGGCTTTGAGCTATTGATCTCACTCAGGAGAAGGAGGACCGAAATTTTGGGATTCGGTACTTCGGGTACCGGGAGTATGAGAGGACAAGGAATTGGAGCAACAGGATTCGTGAAGTCCTGAAATGCGAAATATCGAAAGCGTTTGGAGGAGTAGTGTTAGGTCACGGATAAGGGACAGGTTTCAGCATACCTGGGTTCGGGATTTCGGAAGTTCTGAGGACAAGGAACTGGGGCACTTTGCATTGAAACTCTCGAAGTCGTGAAACGCGATGTATTGTTGGAATGGCGCTGAGGTCTCAAGATTTCAGAACTTTGACATTTTGGGTTGTAAACACCTAGCTTGGTTGGCCTGTGGCCATAACCTACGATCACATGGAGGTGGACCAAGGAGGAACTAGCCTGCGCTAGGCCCCCATAGGATTTTGGGAATTATATCCCATGAAGAAGAGCGGAAATTTTATTATGTCATAGTGGATGTGTGACAAATTGGTGTCAGAGCATGGTTACAACACTTGGCCTACTTGGGCTCGTGAACGAGCCGCGTAAGGAGATGTTGTTATCTGCATTTCCCCTTTTTGGAGAAGGACCGCATAATGAAATTGTAAATTGGGAATTTCTTTAACCCCTCTGTTAAAATGGAAACTACTCTTATAGGAGTAGGAATGCATTGATCAATATTACTGATAAGACCTGAGTGTGAATAAAAAAGGTGGAATGAATTGTGCTATGAAGTTGCACGATCCAAACAAGGGACATGAACTGAGTCATTCTATTATAGTGTGATGAGGGCTACATACTAAAGCAGGTCGAATCTCTTGCAATTGAGATGCCTGGTTAGGTAAGAATTAAGATCCAAATGAAGAACTCCTTCATGATTCGGAAAATTTGTTAAGGACTGGTAGGATCCTTAGAAAGTTATAATTACTGCATTATTAAAAGACTAAACCCTGAGCATATAACTCCTCAGGATTGAGAGGACTGATGAAAATATATAGGGTCAAATTACCTGACCTATAATGGTTAGAATCGACAACAAGGATAATCTATTTAAGCAATATTAAGAGGAGTCCTTTGGGACTGTTGCTAATTCCCAAGAGTGACCCTTGTTGGTTGTTCCCATAAAGAAAGGGTAACATCAGTATGAGTTATGACTACGAAATTAGTCATGTAAGTAACTTAAAATCTCAGAAGAGAATTTCACAATTTCGGATCAAGAGAATGGAGGTGAAAGGTCTTTCAACTTTGCGACATGCAAAATCACAAAATCCTGATATGAGAAACCCCGATGATATCTGATCTGTTAGACCGTGGAAAAATCGGAACCGTCAGATTGAGAACTCTGAAATTTTGTAATTTCGGGGATCGAAGGATTCGAGGTTCTTCATAACGGAAGCCCTGAAGTCGTGAAACAAGAAATCATGACTTAATCACAACCGTTGGGTGGAGAGTCGTTGGTGACCATTAGATCTAGTTGATCAACGGATAAGATAAGGTTGATAACCTCTCATCACTCACAAGCTCAGGAGGAATAGTATATGTTAGATTAGAATCAATGAGAGTCATTGATCTAGAGCTTTGATGTTTTGTCTATTGGGAAAATAGAAGCATAGACTTTCCAAAGTCGCGCCAAGTAAATCATCGATTCAATCAAGGCCGTTGGTTAGCGGATGACTTGAACCGTAGATCCGGTGTAATTGGATCTTCAGGAGTCAGAGGTTTAGAAATCAATGGGCAGAGTTTTGAGGACTCACATGTCACGAAATCCCGACATCCAACCTGAGCCGTTGGATCGAGACAAGCGGTGGATCATTGATCTGACACATACATGTTTTGGGGATTCAAAATCGGGAGTTAAGGGGTGAAGACTCCGCTAGAATCCTGAAAGGTGGAAAGCTAGGATTTGATCAGGACCGTTGATTGCCAGAGAGATCTAGACCGTGGGATCCAGGTTGTCGAACCCTCGTGGATCAGAAGTTTGGGAAATGGTGGACCCAGGTTCTGAGCGAAGGGTCATGTGAATAAAAGAGCCAAGAAAGCCTTAGCCTCAGTCTTTCGGGTTTTCATATTTCGGGGATCGAGGGACCAGAGTTCCTTGCAACAGGAATCCCGAAATCCCGAATTGTGAAATGCCTTTTAGTTCAGATTGTGGTCGCCGTCGGTGGTCACATGAAGAGAAGGCGTGAGCTAGTATGATGAATACTTAACTGTGCTTAATTATACTTGAGTGCATGAGTTTAATGCACTGTGAAGCTTCATAATAGGAAGCCTGATATTAATACCGGTAAGGTATGAATGATATTAAATGTGCAAGTAATGCACATGTATGATGTAAGAGTATAAGTATACTAGAGGCCCGATATGATTGCCCTGATGAGTGAAACGTGAAGCAAGTATTGCTCTTGTCCAGATTAAATGAATACTATGGAAGCATAGCTGACTCCATTCTGGGGAGTCATGAAAGTTTTGTTCCAAATAATAGCCCGAGGGGAATGTATTCCATTTCCTCAGGAAGTACCAATATAATTAGATGAAAGGGTAAATGAGCAAAGATTCTCTCTTGTCATAATAAGAGACAAATGATTACGCCTTTGAGCATCACAGGAGAAGGATTGTGAATGAATTAGAATTGATTGATCTTAATAGTAAAGATGCATGTTTATATTCCTTAAGGGGAATATTTAGTAAAAAGATAAAACTAACTCAAGGCTGAGGCCATCACAAATAATGATGGATATGCAACAAGGAAGTTGCATGCCGAAGGAGTACCCAGTGGAGGAATTGTGTAAGGACTTTGTCAGAAGAATAGAATCACAACCCTAATAATTGTTGAAGGTTGGACAATGGGCTGCAAGGCCTGTCCATATATATAAGAATCCTAGATTACATTTTGAAATAATCATGTAATTAATAGAAGACTAACAACTGAGTATTGACCATTTTGATAACTGAATGGAAGTATGTAGAATGCACATGTTCATGATTCATTATGAGAAAATAGTTGTTATTAAAGCATGTTGCAGTATCCCAAAAAGGGTTAGGGTGAGGCCTAACCAAGGCAGCTCAAGGAAAATAGCAGGAAGATCCCGATAGGGAGTATAATTGCAAAAGTAGAGAAGAGATAGTAAGGCCTTGGAGATAACTCGACTGGGCTGAAAAGCCCCAGGCGATGTAGAAAGAATCTGAAGAAGGGGAGAGCCTCAATTCTTTCCTTATTGTGCATTATGTTTTTTATGGGATGAGAAAGCTAGTACATTGATGAACGAAAATGTTTTGACACCATAGTGATGATGGTTGTAATACTGTGAAAATGATTAAGAACGGTTGTGTTGCACTCATGAAAACATTAAGGCTAGTGTGATGAAGTACATACAGATATACTGGGACATGTCTAAAAATATTTTATTAATTTAAATGCTATGGTACTTGCATTTTAATTTACATGACGACTAATGTGCCTATGGCGTATGTCATGTGTAGAAAGAAATAAGATTGGAACTGTTAAGAAAGACAATTGCCAATAATGAACAACCTCAAGCAGAGGGTGACCATGGGAAGGCTGCAGTCAAAAGAATTGTTGACAAGACTGTGAAAATCCCGCTAAAGCACTGTTGATGAGGTAGAGATCAGAAAGAGAGTGCTAGCAGCCAAGAACCGGTATAAAGATATTCATGCCTATGTGGCACAAGGTATGAAGGGATTTGGTAAGAACCCCTTCTGAAATATTTTATTGTCTTAGTGTTATGCATGAAATTTGAAAGGAAGTTGTATGCCTTGGATACCCAAGTAAGGTATGATTCGGGAAGGAGAACCTGAATGATGGAGGTATGAACCTCTAGTAGTAAATGTTATTTGTAACCCTTGGAAGAACTCATGAATTGATATGTCATGAATGAATTGACAATCAAGGAATGCGTAACGGCCTTCATGTGAAAATTTTGAGTTCATGTGTATTGATTTGGGATCGTGACCAGTCTATAGTAGGCGGTATGGTCCTACTGTAAGAATGAAAGAAAATGAATAAACCATATGAGGAAAAGGTTGGCTAAATTCCAACACCCCATGGCCAAGAGCCTATCATAAAGTGTGACACACTTGAAATCAATGCAAGGGTGCATTGGGTATGAATGTGGCTACAAATGTTGGCGCATTCATTAAAATCAATTGACATCCAAATCACATTTTGAAAATTGGTAGGCTGGAATGATGCATAGGTAAGGGATGATGTATCCTTTCGCTTTGAATCCTTGAATAGATGAAATGACCTGGACTATTAGTATACTTGATTTTCAAGAAAGGTAATGTACAAAAAAAAAAAAACTAACAATTGTTTGGCTATGTAAAGAATGAAATTGTAGGGAGAAAAGGGTCTTGGATATGGTAGTGTTGTAAGTCCATAAGGAAGACCGATTGCCTACTGAGCCAAACTGCAAGGAATGGTATTTCTTTTTTGAGAAATTAATTTAATTGTTAAGGATGCAAAATTCTGAAATTGTTGTGATGATGTTGTAAAGGTGCAATAAAATGTATATGCATGGAAAAGATAATAAGTTGTTTGTTCGATTGAAGTTGAAAGTGCAGGAAGAAAAGGGGTCTTGGATATGGCAGCATTGTAAGCCCATAAGGAAGGCCAATTGCCTGCTAAGCCAAACCGTTATGGGAAGGAAAGTCCCATAATTATGAATATGGTTCCTGTGCGGAACAAATATGAAAACAAATTGTGAGATTGGGAAAATCTGTACGTGACAGATTTGCAATAAAATTCTGAAAGTTAGAATTTATAATGATGTCTCATGAATTTTGTATACCTGTGATACAGGTGAGAAGAAAAGACATGTCCAGAAAGAACAGATGAGGGCTATCAAAGTTGAAGATGATGAACATGGCTACTACTAAGCCGTGAAAACCCCATGATAAGCCATGATCACCTGAAAATAAATTATGTTGAGGTAACACAAGCCGGAGGGACGCCTCAGCAAGGCAAGTCTGAGGGACACCTTGACTGTAAGACTCGATAGAGTCTCTAAAATTTTCATGTGTGAGAAAACCTTGGCAGGGAAAGATGGATCACCCAAGGGATTGTATAACAATGAAGGGGATGCCTAAGCCTGAGCCTGGAGGGTGAGTGACCGCAAGGAAGAGGAGACCTTAATAATTCTTGTAAACTATTGGGATCATGCACACAGTGGGTAGTTTCCCGTGCGGAAAAACTTTGGAAAGGAAGATGAAATCATGATAGCTCTTGTGAACTGTTGAATTGGAATCATGCACCCAATGGGTACATCAAGGAAAGCGATGAGCATGGATAACAAAACTACCATGTGGATACAGATCCACAAACTACACAGATAAGTATTATGCTAAGATTATGAAATTTTCCTTTTGAATTTTGAACAACAGTAAGATGTTTTCGCACGAAATTGTGATTAATGTGCTTGTTGTCCAAGAATTATTGAAGGCAAATGACGAAGACTAAGATCTTGAAAGAGGACCTGACCGAGGATGAAGGTTAAGACTTCTGAAGTGGCTGAATGAGAAAGTCATGACAGATGTTTTTGAGAAAGAATACCGAGGATGATGTTCCTTTAAGGGGGAGGGAGTTGTAACACCATGTTTCCCCCAATTTGTAATTAATCATAAAATAGGAATTTCCATGCTAATGCATGAGGAAAATGTAAATGTATTATTGTTTAAGTTGTCAATAACTGACTATGGAGGTGAAGCCTTGAAAGTATTGGCCATCATATCACTAGAGGAAGAATGTGAGAACTATATAAGAGGGTTCATATATCAAATAACCCCAAATCTCGCTTGATAAGGGTGACAAACCTCCTTCAAATCCCAAGGAAAGGAAATCAGTCAATGAAGAAAAGACCGGTGGT